>VZRW01009901.1:59577-72494 GCA_013398125.1 Aegotheles bennettii | reverse complement strand
GCCTGTCCCGGCCGGCTCCTGGCGGGCGCTGCCGGGCGATTAAAACTCCGCCATGGACAAAGCCGCGCCATTTGTCCTGGGCCCTCACGGCCGGGCACGGGCGGCCCGGTTTGTTCAGAAATGAGAACGCCGGGGTGATTTACTGGATTTGGTTTAAAAGACACAGCGGGAGTTGGCAAAATTCACGTATCGTGGGGTTAATGCGGGTTAGAACGCAGCTATTTGTAATACAAAAATATTGCATACCAAATACACACATCTGATTTCTTTTAATCCCAGCTCATTTTTTGCAACATAAATCACTTTGTCGAAATGAACAGCTAAAACAGCTGCTTTAGACACTCTGGAAGCGCAGAAATCTGCTGCCTTGGATGCTCTGAGCGAGCAATGAGAAGTGCTAAGTGCAGCCAGTCTGACAGGAGAGAGGGAAATAAATGGGTTTTACCTCAGAACGCACATCCCAGGCTCCTCCGACCCAGCACACAGCACCCACCGCCTTCCCCTCAGGGCCCCTCCGCTCTGGTCTCTGGGCACAGGAAGGTGCCCCATGGCCTGTGGCCAGTTAAAGGTGAAAGAGTCAATTCCCCCCCCAGTGAGGAGGGCAGGTTAATTGCAGGGTGTGATTGATGCAATCATGGCCCTGTGAAGGGCTGTGTGGGGCGGCTGTGGGGCACAGCACAGATGGGGCACAGAGATGATTCAGGGAGTGGAACATCTCCCTGACGAGGAGAGGCTGAGGGAGCTGGGGGTCTTTAGCTTGGAGGAGACTGAGGGGTCACCTTATTAATGTTTGTAAATATGCAAAGGGTGAGTGTCAGGATGGAGACAGGCTCTTCTCAGTGATGTCCAGTGATAGAACGAGAGGAAAAGGGTGCAAGTTGGAGGATCTAACATAAGGAAGAACTTTTTCACTGTAAGAGTGACAGAGCACTGGCACAGGCTGCCCAGAGAGGTTGTGGAGTCTCCTTCTCTGGAGACATTCAAAATCTGACTGGATGCATTCCTGTGTGACCTGCTCTAGGTGGTCCTGCTCTGGCAGGGGGGGTGGACTGGGTGATCTTTCAAGGCCTCTTCCAACCCCTAACATTCCATGGTTCTGTGACTTGTCCCCGTGGCCGTGCAGGCAGCTGCCACCACTGTCATTTTGGACCAAAAAACCTCTTGTGCAGCGATGTCCTGCCGTGTTGTTTTCTCCTGCTGCATTTTCACCTGCCTGTGAAGATGTGCCTGGTTGCACTTTCAGCTGGCACTGCTCGCCTGTGCCCAGAGGGCTGGGGACAGACACCAGGATGGGGCTGGGGACACTGGGACGGGGCTGAGGACAGGGCTCATTCCAGCACACACATTCCTGTGCCACTCCAGTGACTGGCTGCCAAAGCTGCCCCAGCTGGGCCACAACCTTCCTGCAAAAGCTCTCGGGAAACACCAGGAAGAACCAAAACCCCCTTCCCCAGCCCCATGCCCCCTTGGCAGCACTCCCTGACAGACAACAAGCCCTTCTGGAGGCAGCAGGAAAAACCATCAAGGGTGTTTCAGAAATCAATTAAACTGTACCCTTATTATTTAAGCGAATAAAATCTCCAACTGCAGCGTTGGGGGCAAAAAGACACTCATCTCAACACATTAATTTCCTATCAGGACCCCTACATGCCTCAAATTTGAGGCACTGTTGCTTCATCCTAGGGTTTGGTTCACCTGTGCACTGGTAGTCATCTGCAGCCCCTCGTTGGCTTCAGTGTTGCACAAAAAGCAAATTTTAAGTCCTCGCTGAGATGGGCCTTCACATGATCATTTTTTTACGCTGCCTAGGTTTTCATCTGCTTTGGTAGATTTTTATGTTTTTTTTAACATTTACAAACATTCTCCAGAAATCCTACAGCCGTTTTCTCTTGCTATGGGCACTGCGCAATGAATCTGCTGGTAAAGCCCAAGTGAAGAGACCAAAGATGAAGGATCATTCCAGCCTGCAATCCCTTTGACAATTAAATACACTGCAAAAATGGCACAGACACATTCAGGCTCCCTATTAGGGAAAACACTCATGTGCTTAGTTTTAAGCATGTGGTTAAATCCATTCTTCTTTGCAAAATCTTTGAGACATAAGCACATGCCAAAGTGCATTCCTGAGTAAGGATGCTTCCCTGAACCGAGGCCATAATTCATTAAAACCCAAGGTGCATTTATCCTACTTTTTCCCGTGAGCAGGGATGTGAAAAAAAGGGAGGGGAAAAAAAGAAAACCAGCAAAGAATTAATTTTGATTTGAAACTGATCTATGTGACAAGGGGCATTTGGTTTTGTTGAAATAACTAGAAGTGGGAAGTATTTCAGAAGACTTCTAAATAAATCTTTTTAAAGGGGTTTCTATCTCTCTCTCTTTCTTTCTCTCCTTTTCCCTCTAATTACCCATGTCTGGTAGTCTTGGATCTCAACCCCTTGTTATTTAAAATACATATTCATGGAACTATATTTTACAGTTGCACTGTTCTGGTTACAAAATAGCTTCTACTTTTCTAGGACATAATTTCATTTTGTTTAGCCAAGAATTCATTAAAGAAGCTATAAATAACCTCCTTTAAATATTTAGCCGTGAATAGAGGGTGGACTGGCATTGATGGCTTATTTTAGTACTAATGCAATATGCTTTAAAAAAAAAAAAAGCTGCATTTGAGCATGAATCAAGTTAATCATTAACACTTTCAACGTGATTCTCAGGATCCGCTTAAAACAGATTGCCCCCTCCCAGCCGGCAAGCTTCGGGCGTGGGAGGGCTGCACAACTCCCCCTTTTCTTTCAGCAACAATCTGCTCTGTATCATGGGGAAAAGGCAGCCCCACAGCCTCGGTGGGCTGCCCCCCCGGGAGGCACCCCGGCTGTCGGCCCCTTCTTGCCCTCCTGCTGCCACACAACTTGGCCAGCATTTTCTGCCTATGATACCAGACCACCTCCCCAAAGACACAGCAGAGAATATCAATGTTACAAGAAGCACAGCCTTTTTCAAAAGTCACCCTAGAAAAGGAAGTCCAAGTACCTCCACCTCCCTTTTTAGCACAGAGCGAAAAAAGTGTTGGAAAAGGGGGAGTTGGTGATTCTGTTCTAACGCATGAAGCTGCGCTGTGAGCTAATCTGCTGTGACCTGAGAGCAAGGAACCCGAGCGCAAGGCACGGTTATTTTAGGGGAAGGTGAGGAAACGGCATGAGCTGACGCCCTGCTCGTGGAGGGCCAAGAGTTGGAAAACCAGATGCTGGTGGCTCTCAGGCTGTGTGTTTACAAAGCCACAGAACTGCAGACAAAAGCAAATAATTCCTTACACCTCCCAACCCTTTTTGCCTCACTTTTTAGGCTATGGTTTGATGATGCCAGCTGGAGAGTAACATCAGTTTAAGGTACTCCAGCTCCCCATGCCCTCTGCCAACATTTCCTCTTGTCCTTGCTCAACACATTACCCCCCTAACTGTGCTGATACAGACATACTAAGAAAGAGATTAGGAAACTTGCTAGCTTCAAAAAACACACAACTATGAGGAAAAAAACAAACCCAGTAGTTTGTTTTTTAAACTCAGCTCTGCCACCTATTATCATTCAAGAGGTGGCCCAAACAAAAGCTGTCAGCACAAGGGAGGGAAGACAGGCAGGAGCTGCTGGGCAGGGACTCCTAAAGCCAGGATTGCGCTCAGTCAAGAGGAGGACACACAAAACTGTACAGAGTGCTGCAGTGCTGTTGCATTTTGAAATAAAGTTGAAGCATTAAGACATTTTTCCTTAGTGCTGACTCCCTCTGGGCATTCCCAAAACAATTACAATGTTTTCTGAGTATACAAAAGAACTAGGAGATTTTGTAATCAGAGTCTGAGTTTATGCTTCTCTCCTTTAAGAGCATTCAATTTCCATGGACATTCATTAGCAGGAGGTTAAAACACAATGGCAGAAGAGAATGGACTGCTTTTATGTCCATGTGGTACTAAACACTCCAAGCTACAAATTCAAGTTCAAAATAAAAACCTCTCCGTGTTGTTTCCAAATTAGTAGCAAAGCAACAAAAAACACACAACTTTCACAGCTTTTTTACTGAAAATTTAATTTTACAAAATACCCCTTTCCATCAAAGAAACTTCCCTGCAATGTACATGAACCCAGCATTTTATAGATCTGTACAGTGAGATATCAGAGAGGTTTGAATGAAGGAAAAAAACTTTTAGCAGACACCTAGTTGCAAAACCTACAACAATGTGAATACAAGTGTGTCTTAAAATGCTAAAGCAAGTAATGCAATATAATTGGTGAATCTATTTGAAATGTGAGAAGTTTCCTTAAAATGGTCCATATGGTATGTAGAACATCACAGCTGGCACAAAACTGCCTGTATTTAGGTTTAAACACAAAAACAATGTATGTAAGGAACAGTTTTTGAAAAAGAACCCAAGTGCTGCTATCATAAGGCAAACATATACAAAGGTGCTGACAGCACAGGGGGAAATCGACAAAAGATGAATGAATACGCAAAGGTTCAAACACTGAACTCTTTTTTTTAATGTTGCCAATAAATATTTAAAAGATAACCAATGCCAAATTAACAGGACACCCTTTTAACTAGCTAGGTGTAACGAATATACTTTTACATAATCTTAACAAACGTGAAACTCAGCATGAGTACTCCAGCTCCGGCTGGCTCGCAGGACCTAGTTGGTCTGTTGCATTCTGGCAGCTTTGAATTTTGAAATCCTCTTTGTAGTTTCTTCTGATGCTTCGGACAAAACTTCCTCTGATTTTCGCTCCAGAATGGTAGGCAGGACTGGGTGAGCAATGACTGGGTGTGGTATTAAGGAAGGAGACAAAGGCTCCTTTTCTATAACAGTTCCGGAAAATGCCTACAACAGAAGAGAATACTTAAAATGAGCTAATAAAATGCAAATGTGAAGCTATGCCCATAAGGTCATTACCCTATATTAGCCTGATTAGGATTGTTATTTCTTTTAATCAAAAGTAAAGAAATATCTTTAAATCAATGATTGTTCCTTGCATAAGTAACCAAATTGTAATTAACCTCAAAATACAGCTTGCTCAAAGATGACTGAATGAAAGACAGTGTCTTAAAAGTACTACTTAATCTCATTCCTACTGCATAAATGATCTAAAAATTTGCTTCCTCACTGACACATGCTCAAGAAATAAAACAGATGATGTAACATATAGTTCATTTTGGATAAGAAATTGAGAGATTTTGCAGAGTTGGAGTATGTCAGCATTTCCATCATACGTCATATTTTATGACAATATATTCTAATTGCATCAAGCTGACACACTGCATACAAATTGGCAAGCACATACTTTGTTCTTTTCTCCTTACCAAATATGATCAAAAAATGGTGAAAGCAATTTATATTTAAGAGAATGGCAAACTTGCTTCCAACTATTTCTCTCTATAAAAGGTCTAATTAAAAGATTTAATGTTTAAAAACGGTAATTTATATGCAGCCGACTATATGACTTAATCATTTTTAACCTAGCTAAGAAATTACTGTGATTCTTAGAAAACATTGGAAAAAAAGCAACTCAGAACTACTTTTCATAAATATATTTAAGAACAAATCAGCCTACTATGTATTGAAAACAGAATTCTGAATGGCTAAGGACAAGGGGAAGCAGTTTACGCCCAAGGTTTGATGGGCACAAAGGAATGCACACCAGATTTATTAACTATGCTTAGTTCTGCTTTTTCATAACTCAGTTACCAAGAAAAACATAGCAAAACAAACCAGCCGTTCTTTTTCTTGCAGGACCTGCAAAAAAGCAGTGCTTTTTTGTTTTCTGCTCCAATAGCCAAAGTATGCCTAAAGCTGTGCCTGCACACAACTGCATTGTGCTAACACCACACTTATTTTCAAGAACAGGTAAGCAAAATATAACCTAAGAAGATCATGGAAAAAATAGAAACAAAAAAAAAAATAGTGTGTTGCAAATGGTGATGGAGAAATAATGTATTTCGAACACCCACAAAACTAACCAAAAGCAAAACAGCATTTAAGAAGGCACATCTAACTGGAGTGTTTTGCTCACTCTCCTTCGAGTGTAGACAATAATCATGTCATATTCAGAAAATTGACTAATGGGTGATGTCTAAAGTGTACTTAGATGTTCTATAAAAATATAGCAAATATATTTCAGAAAGCATACAATCTGAAGCACGAAGTCTACAGATGGATCTTCCACCATGAATTTCTACATCCTCCCTGGATTTCTTCTGTAGTTGTTAGTATGAAAAATTACAAACAATACTTTTGTGAGGAATTTATTTCTTGTCAAAAATAATTTTTCTAAAAACAGTGTTTTCATTGAACTTGCCCATTGCATTGGGAACTTCTGAAAACTCAGTTTCCTCTAGTTTGAAAAAAACAGTGTAAGTTCTTACAAAATACAAATGAAGAATACCCTACGCCATGAACTTCAGAGCAGCAGCTACATTTAATTCTGGTACTCACCCAGTCATGAAGCAACTGTACATATTCCCTTATGTAATACAGTCTCATTCCTTTATGATGAAGCCCTAGACTTTCCAAATGTGTGAAAAAAGATTTGTTTGGGATCACTAATGGCCCTAGTCTGGAATAGGATGAGTACAGATGCAATGCTTCCTTTCCACAGGGCAGTTCCTCTGCCTTTGGCAAGTCCAAATATTAACTCAGCTGATACCTGTCTTAAAATCATCACCTGGAAACTAGCTGTCTGGTAGCTGTGCAACACAGGTTACAGAGAATCAACTCTTCCCTCTCATCAACTATGAAGCACAGATTTTTCTCTTTTTTTCTTTTTTAATCCTGCTGTATATTCTGCAGTGAAATTTTCAGGATGACCCAGCAGAAATGACACTGTTTCAGTAACACCGGCAAGTGACTACTTTGTTAGATCTTCACGGAAGAGCCTCAGGTCTCGGGGAAGCCACCTGACTCATCTCTTCCCCTCTGCCCCTAGGATGCGTATGACAGAAGCACATCACCTGACAATGTCCTTCTGAAGCAAACCAGGTAGGGGTCAGAAAATTATTTTAAAAACATCAAACTGATAGTATAGGCAACTAGTCATTAGATTTTTCATTTTTATCCCTGCCAACAATCAATAATTAATTAAAAACTGTACCTCGGTTGTCCCTGAAGAGGGAGGAAGCTTTTTCAGTAGCTGCTGCTGCCCCTCCTCCTCCTCTTCCTCCAGTATGCCTTCGCTGTTGTCACTCTGAGTAGCTTCATCACAGCTAATACTCCTCTGAACTCCTCGTCTGTCATCAAACTCAGCAGCACTGTTCTCACTGGTATCGCTACAAACACTGTTCTCTCTGCTTCGAGACTTCAAAATTGATTTACGAGGGACATACTCTCCATTCACAACATCAACAAAGACTCTATAAAGGAAAATGTTGGCTTTAATAAACCATTTCAGGATCAGATGACAAATTCACAGTGATCTTGCTTTGTCTTTTGTACAAATTAATTATGATGTGCTTTTCCAACTTTTTCACTCCAGAATTACAGTACTGTACCTTGAGAGACATTTTATTTACCAAGGCACAAGAATCGATTCTGCAGAGCAAACACTGTTATGCCCTTTATTCAAGCATTAAGTTGGTACACTCTTTCAGCAGAAAACGTATAGCTCTTTGAAAAGGGTTAGAAAACAAAATAGTGTGAGCTACAGAAAGTTAGAAAAAGGTAAACTAAATGATTGTGAGGGTTGTTTCTGTAAAGAGAAACAGAAGATCACAATGATGGAAGGTTTTCTAGAATGAAGTCCTTGTCAAACGTAGAATATAGAAACAAATACTTGAAACATTCATTCCACAAGGAAAGGATGAAGCTTTTTCCTGACAAGTGCCACAATCTTCTGCTTTCAGTTAAAAACCCACTAAATTTAAAAAATCAGATTTTAAGGTCAGATCAACATGAAGACACTTTCCAAGTATTATCAGACTGTAAACTGTTAAAGAGGCCTCTTCCTACAGTTTGTATTCCATCTCCATGACTTAAAGAAGTCAAGGGTGAGTGGAGGAGAAAGACAGGCATTAGAAGACAGTGCCAATTTTATCAAACTCATAAAGGAGGAGCCCAACGCCTGGATGAGTTTTAAGGGTGTTACTTGTTTCTTAACAGCTTTATTCATCAGGCACTCATGGGAACACTCGCCTATCTCTACAGGAGATGAAGTTCCTTTGCAGAGCTTAGGGAGAGCACCATGAAAGAATCCTTTACCTCATCTTCAGCCCCAGAAACTGTAATTACAGGATGGGTTTTAACTTGTCACACTTTCTGACACATTTTTTAAGATATTCAGGTGCCTGAATATCACCGAAATACAAATGCAGAGTGATTTTCACAAGCACTTAATCAACCAATCTAACAGGTGTCTTGTGTTCATCTTTACAAACCTAAATACTTGTTTTAGCTCTCCCATCACCTTAGTTTAGTATTTTATACAGTCCTCTAAGCCCAACACTGTTTTTCAAGCTTTCTGAGCATTCCACAGGTGAGCACTTCTTACAGAGAACAGAGACAGTGATGGACTAAAGGAGAGAGAATGCAAGGCAGACTATGCACACAGAGACCCGAGAATATTCTGAAGGTACTGAAAGGAAGAGACAAACACCAGCAATTAGTAACTGGGAAAGGAGGAGTATTACAAGTGATAGATCTGGTCAGTTATGTTGGAAAAAAAAGACAGAAGCAATTGACATAGAATTAACCAGAATACATAACAAACTACTGTATTCCTTTATAAAGGTGGTATGTAGTGGCAAATTCATCTCAATTTCAGAAGTTCTGAAAAAGTAGATAATGGTGAATTGCTAGTTGGAAAAGGAAATTTTAAGCTCAGAAATGTTTTATGGATATGAAAGCACGGCAACCATGCAGAAGCCACAAACATTCATTTTTAAGTAGTAAATTCAGTTCCAGCTGTTTCTTTCAGGAAATAGTAGGCTCAGTTTCATACTACAGATGAACTGAAATGAAAAGAGAAGGTCTGCTAAAGGGAAAGCTCAGGCACCAATGCTATGAACTACACACCGGTAAATGTCTGCTGGCGTTTTGATGTTCGGCAATTCTGGAGTTGCATGGCCATTGCCATTGCTGTTCTTCCTTTTACGCTTGGCCTCTTCCTTCTTTTCACTGAATTTCAAAGTAGTATTTTTTCCTGTGTTTATTCTTACCTGAAAATTGAACACAAATGATGGTGTAGACCATAAAATCAACAATCACTAGGCTGCAGATCAACTGACTTCCGACATTCTCCTATCCAAGCAACTGAGGACTACAGAGCATAGATAAGTTAAACAAATTTATGAACAGTAACATTCATAGTGTGAACTGTTTATTCTTTACCACTTGCACTAGGCTGGGGCATTTCTTTGCAATAATGTGCATAGATTTTGCATCTAATAGATGATGATCTGCTCGTTCAAACTGCTCAACAGCTGAGCTGTTCGACAGTCAATTTCAAGTCAAGTAAGAAGTCATTTTAAAAACTCCTAGACAGGATACTTACTACCTTTTACAACAGCCGGAAGCCAGAACAGCAAGATATACATTTGAAGATCTTTTTTTTTAATAGCACATTTGAAACTGCAGGACTTAAACAGTGAGTCTCAAGCATTCAAAAAAAAATCCAAATAAATGTCATCTGCAGTTAGTATTCTACATCATCTAAAATCTTCTATTTTAGATATGGTATATATGTTTTATGCAATCGCTGCACAGAAAGATAAAAATACAAACCCTTTTAGGTTCAACAGTGTGAGAGAAAAAAATAGTTGGAACAGAGTTATCTTCAACATCTGTGTCATCTTCATCATCACTATGATAATAAGTAGAGCCATTGACTTGGCCACCAAACAAGTCTGAATTTGTTAGTTCTTTATAGAAGTTGCCCTGAGTAATAGAGTCTTCTGCTCTATACATCCCATTCATATCTGTCCTTTTATCTTCTTTCTCCTCTTCAGAGGAGGTTGTATCTTCTCCATTTGTCTCAACTGTATCAGGCATCCTATGAAATGAAAAATACCTAAGTGAACTGAGGCAATTCATACTCTTGAGAGACACAGAGCTACAAAACAATCAACAACCCTGTACACAATTTTCTTTACCCAGGTACTGTATTTTTAGCCAGATTGTGGAACCTTCTTTATACACTATAGGAATGACTATGTCCTTTCCATGTCAACTGGAAAGATCAAACCTGTGACATTCTAGCTAATGACTTACGTATTGCTTTAGGATCAGAATAGATCTAAGGATGTCATTAAACACTAAGTGTGTAACTCCTACATTGTAAATGGTGGATTTTCCTAGCCTATGGGAAATGGATTTTACTTCCCCCTTTTCTATCATCTTAAAGAAAATATACTATAATGCTGGACTGCCATGGTTGCACAGGGGCAGATTTTAGCACCTTTGGCCTCGCAGTGCATGCTTTGTTCACATTGCACCTTTCTTCCACCTACTACAATTTTAACTGCACCAGTCTAGCCAGCTATTTGCATGTACGGTGAGATCCTTTATGTACAAACAGAATCACACATCTACAGCATTCTGAACTCCAAACCCGACTGCAACAGCAGTACTGTACCTGTCAAGTTCACCAAGTATCTCTTCTTGTCTCTCGAGCTCTTCTAAGCGGGCCCACAGTTCCTCCTCTGACTGAAAACAGCCCATTGATTTTGTATCACTTCCATTTGCTGGAAAATCTACCTCAAAAACATCTGATACTTTTGGCTTTGAATGAGGTTTGTGAGCAGTTCGGTATTTTCCTGTGCAACAAAAAGTAAGATGCAATTACTAAAGCAACTGACAAAAAAACCAACAAAAAACATTTTGGGGAAGAAAAACACAAAGGAATTAAGGAATATGGGCAGAACATTTTCCATTTCAAATTATTCTTTAACTGTTTAAGTGAAACTGTCAATGAACCAGAGCACCAGCACAGGGTAATGGTCTCCGGATGTTACAGAAATACTGAGGCAAAGCAGACACGTTTATTTACAAAGCAGGGGACACTGATCCTATGACAGTTTTATTACAATGTGGGATTTTTTACCTCGTGTCTAACAGTAGACTTTGATTTGCTCTAATAGATACCAACACGTCAATGTGACATTTGCTCACCGTCCCATTACCAGCACATTTTATTAACTGGGAAAACAAACCTAGTTTGTACTTTAGCTCATTACAAAGTCACCTATATTTAAAGATCAGAGTCTTTTTGTTTTGAGTTGTATTTTTTAAAATTTACAATGTAGATCATTAAAAATGATCTCCACAGTCATCTGGAAAATCTGACCAAACTCCAGTAGTTATGAGTCACTTACTTTGGTGAAAAAGACCCTTTCAGAAACAATAAATATAAACCCCTTTAAAGCTTCAGAGGTGACCTGAGATATACACTTGTGAGTAAATGGTAGTCACCGACAAGTTCTTGCTGGCATTTAAAAGCTTTGCTACCTAGTAACATGGTGCATCCATTGCGGATGGGGAATACTTTTTACTGTTTGAGTGCTGTCTAGCACATAGGGAACAAACTGCCTGCCAGCAATACTAATGCTTTAGCCCTGTCCATGTGAAGGGCAGGACTGCTGCTTTCACCCCAAGACCAGCAGCTCCCCGGGGCGCTGCCTGTTTCTGTGCAGTCCCAGGCAGGTTGTCAGGAGAAGGTCCCCCTCTCTGTCCATCAGCACCCCACAGGCAGCACTTGCACCTCTTCAGGAGTGAGTACCCTGACCCTTCCCCGACAGCCACACATACACTCAACATTGTGTCTGTACAGTGGGACTCCAGTACCTCTATGGGTCTGTGACACTGCTTTATGAATCTAACCAACAGTAATACAATGTCTTTGTTATTCAGCATCCTCCAAGTTTTAAAATCTCCTTCTATTAACCAATTCTGTGGCCACTTTTTTTAAAAAAAATTAAGAACTCGTGGCTTAAAGATATCCTTATTCAAATATGTCAGCTTATACTTTAATCCTGAGTTAAATACAAATTCAATAGCAACATTAAAGAGCAAACAGGTGACTGCAAGTGATGTCTGAATGTGTCCCCTACTCTTCCACAGGATAGCATTCTTCATCATCTCATTAAGAAAAGTCTGAAATGTATTTTATTGAGATTTGAATATAAATTGAGGTAAGCCAAGCAATCAGAGTAGCTTGTGAGAATTTCATTTGGCATAATTACAAAATTAATAAATAAAATTTGGAAGGATTAGTTAACAATCTATTTCAATTTGATTTTCAGATTTTGCCCTCCAGTTTCTTTCTGTTATATTTCAGTACTAACCACTGACTTGACTACCAAGGTAAGCATGTTGCTTCCTGAACACCAGCAAGCACTTCAACATGCCAGTGGTTTTCCCTTGTAATTCTAACAAAACTTCTGTCAGTTAGGAAGTCAGGTCAGATCTCAAAGATTACAGAGGATAACCACTTGCTGCTCCAATATCCACTGTGCTCACTGTTACTACAAAGAACCACCATTAACTTCATACATTAACCAAAAAAAGGTGAAATATTAAAATCTAGAAAATGGAGAGTCAGCAATAAACTAATGAGATGTTCGAGTTACTTGGTTTTGTCTTCCTCAGTGATACAGCCCATTTCCACGTGAACAAAACCAATTCCTAGGCTGATGAAAACCAGTCTAACTCAAAATAATCACTACGTTGTTCTTTTAGCTACTTCTCCCTCAATCTCAGTACAGATTGGTGCTGACAGAAAACAGGCATAATTCATACTTACAGATTTTCAGTAAAAAATTAAGATGATTTAAGAGGACGATAACAATGATCAAAGTTTAGGATACAATAAAGCTGCATAAAGGTTGACCTGGCAACCACGGCATGCTGCTGTATTAACACTGTTACAATGGGATGCATTTCCCA
>VZRW01009901.1:27077-54577 GCA_013398125.1 Aegotheles bennettii | reverse complement strand
TATCCCCTCGTGCCAATTAAATAATGAATCCTTTCAACAGCAATTTATAAAATATTAAAAACTTAAGTTTCACTTCTACCTTAAAGTTATCATAAAAAACAAACTAATTTGCAAAAGAAGAAGGTCATAACCGCCTGAAAAGGAAACACAGCGTTGCTAAGATTCAAGAATTGGGGGAAAAAGGGCACAATTAAAGCCTTATACTAATAATATTAATAGACTTGCACTCTTTGTTCAACTCAAAACTAATACAAATGCAAATTTTCAGGAGGGAAGACTTACTACATAAATTAGTTTCAACAGAGGATCTTCAAGACCTTGCACCTACTGGTCCTATATACCCTGAAGGAGCTAAAAGCCTTTGTGAAGAAGTAAGCTGATTTTCTATTTTAAAATTCTTTCTTGGAATCATTAAAGCAATGCAAGAAGATGTCTCATACAATACTGTGAAGGAGGCAAAGAGGTCCTCTCGACCATCGGATCAGCAAAGTCACACTCCAAGAAACTTTTTAAAGCAGTAACTCAGTTCACTAACCTACCCAGGTCCTTCCTCGGCATTGCTTCTCTATTTATGACACACAATAACCAGCACTGTAGCATGTAAAAAACCTCATACTCCTTAAATTATTTTTTTCACAATATACAAGTATGGCAGAGCACGCTGCTATTCCTGTTTTACAGACAGGAATGTTTAATGAGGGAAAACTTAACCACAAAATATTCTAGTTGAAAAACTATTTCCAAAGCATTTTCTTAGAATTCTCCTTTTGCCTCTTAACTTTAGTATTTAATTAAGTAACTCTCTGGTCTAGAGGCTAATCCTAAGAAGTTATAGTACATACATAGCTACTCCCCATACAGTTTTCTGGCTACGGTATACAGTTAAAGATGTTTCAGAGATTGCATTTATTATAATAATTGGCCTTTCGGATACGGATGTGTGAAAATACATTAATGATCACAAAAAGATTACAAAATGCACTTAAGTAGACAAAATGAGTTTGTAGTTGTACTCCGAAAACAAAATCTATGTAGTGATTGAGACTTGTACAAGCAGGTTCAGACCCCTCCTCCCCCTCTGCACACACAGAAGAGGGAATTGTGCATGAAACAGTCAAGGCAAAACACAACCACCACAAGCACGTGAGATTACTCTCATCCTAATTTTAACAGATTCAGTACTGTATGCTTTTTTCCCTGTTGATATTTCACAGTGTATCAAACACAAATCCTTAGAAACATTGCTTGCAGTAAATCATTTAGAAAGAATACTATGCATTTTGGAAAAGGCTACTCAAGCAAACGTCCATCCTTTCCAACAAGAAGCATGAAGACACAGCTCAAACTTTTGGGGTATTTCAAAGCATTATCATTTTAACCAAACAACAATCTATGTGCAATTGTGCACTCATCTCCATCAGTTAAGCTGTTTCTAAGAAATAGCTTGAGATTCTCCCCTGAAAAATGCTCTGAATCTGCACTTCCTATTGGATGAAATACCATTTCCAAAAATTATTCAACATCTCGAGCAGCGCCAACACACATCCTCCAGGGGACACAGCTCCTTCCACACACAATCAGGGCCCTGCTCCCCTTACACCAGTCCTTCGAGAGCCGTCTCGTCCTCTGTCAGACATAGCAGCAACCACCTCTCACACGCAGCTTTTATTCTTCAGTTAATTCCTATCAACAATGTCCACAGCTTTTTTCAGCGTACAACGCACCCTCCAAAGTCCAAATCGAAGAGAGGTGGTCGCAGTTTTTGCAGAAAATGCTCCCATCTGTGCCTTCAGCTCTTGAAGGTAGTCTCAATATGCACAAATATCTAGCTTGAGACCCATTTCCTCAGGTTTTTATTTCACATTCATAGTAAATGTGATGCTCAGCTGTTTCTTAAACACCATGAGTGTCTCAGCCATTGCCTGTATATCTAAATATTGCTCAACAGCCATCTAGGTTACACTGCTGCTGGAGCAGCAGCCTGCGATGCTGCTTTCTGGATGGGAGCTTGTTTGTTTGCTCCGTTAGGTAAGGACACGCAGCAGTTACGCATCGCATTTTATTTTAAAATGCTGCACAAGCATTAACTAATCTGCCCAGAGCCCTGCAAGGGAGGTAAGTATTACTCTCTCCTATTTTACAGATGAAGAAACAGACAGTTTAAGTGATTGCCCCGGGCCACACAGTGTGTCAGCGGACAGCTGGGATTACCATGACACTCTGTCCCTGCGTCCCTGGCCAGCCCGCCGGGTCACTCGTGCTGCCCCTGCCAGCGGAAAGCTGGGGCTCCCAATCGGCCGAAGGAGAGGCCTTCCCATGGCCAGGCCCCTCAGCAAAGAAGGGGTCTTCTGGAAAAGGGCTGGTGCACGGAACTGCAGGGGAAGCTCAGGGTTTCATGTTTTAAACTTGCCACTGAGCAGCCTGAAATCCTCCAACATCATTCCCTGAATGTTAAAATGTACCACGTCTAGCAAGAAACAACTCACTTCACAAACTACAGGGGTTTTTTAATTCATTGAGACCCCCATAAAAATATCAGTAGAGTAAGAGAGGCTCCATAGTCTCCTCCTCTTACTACCCTGTGGTTTAAGCTTCTTAGAGCCTTTTAAGACGGATTGAACCAGAGGCTGTTGTCCAACTTTGTCACATTCAATAATCTGGGAAAAGTCTGACATGGCTTTCAGGTGAACCCAAGTAGTTCCTATTTACATGTCTCAGCCAAACCGCCTGGAAATATAGTTCAGTGCTCCAGACAGGCCAGAGTCACTAGGACTGTTTTCCAGGACCACCAAAAGGAAAAAGGTATTTGAATCAGAAATCAGGATATGTAGATTTCCTCTGCACAGCAGCCTTTGAATATTTACAGGCAGCAAGATTTCTTTACATTTAGATCATTCTTTCCCAGCTCCCTTATTAGTCTGAAGGGACTTGAGTGGATTTCCTTACACCACGATTAGCCATTTTTAAGAAGCAGCCCTCTGCTTGCTACATATACACTATCAGAGGAAAAAATAATTGTGGAACACATTTTTTATTGTTGAAGTGAAGTCCACTGAAGCCAGATTTTACAAGACATGACAACGTACTAATGCCAAACTGACACAAATTCTCATCTATGCATTTTGGCTTTAATGGGTTAATTAGCTTGGCTGGATACAAATTTTAATTATCTGAGTTTGACATTAATGTCCTTGGAGTGTTGTCTATAAGGATTTGGGGAATCATAGACATTATTTTAGTTACTTCTGGAAACTGTGTGTTACACTGGGATTTAAATAGTAAGAACAGACAAGAATAGTGAGAACAGGTTGATCTATTTTGAAAAGGCAGACTGTGAAACAGGACAAACTGAGATGAAGCTCATGAAGCCTGGTCTACCTTGCAAGATTCAGGTAGTCTTCGGGGAAGTCTAGTGGATATAACATAGAAGAAGAAGACTGGAAAGTTAGGAGATAATCTCCTTTGAGGATAGGTGCCTGGATAGAAATTTTAGATTAAGTGTAACAAAGAATTCTGTATGCAGCTGAGATTTAGTTAAGATCTATTCATCGTCTAACACAGCTTCTCAAGTAGAAGGTAACCTGACTTAAGATGGTTATATATACACAAAGTGTTTATGCAAGCCAGGGAACAACCACCTACCTCAGTTACTGAGAGCAGCTCAGTTCCTCCAGAGTGAGAACCGAGTACATGCAACTGAAGGCAGTACCTTAGCGGTTCTCACTCCCCACCACGGAAATGCTGGGCTGACACCATCCTATTTCAGGTGCAGGAGGGAAGTTACATGGGGGAACCACAGAATAGCATTTTGCATGCAAAATCTTTGATCAGCAATTTCTAGCACAATTATGACTGACCCCTGAACAAAACAAGAACACCTATCATGCAGTCTGTTAATGGAGCATGTTGACATTACTGAGGCTGGAGGTAAAGTACCATGCAACCTAATGCACATACTTCACTTTTGAATTCTTTGGAGAGGAAAGGTGTTTCCTTGCAAAAGCACAGCACTACAGTACAATTACAAGTACTACTAATGGGCTGAGTTATGGCACGTGATTTTAAGCGCATTTCTTATTTTCTTGCTTTTAAGGGTCTATATAAGCAGATCAATCATCTGAGGATTTTTAACTGTACTTCAATAAACGTATATTTAATCCACAACAAAATATTTTTTTAGCCAGTGATTTTCCAATAAACTATCACAGGTTACTTGAAACAAGAAAGTAGCATCTACTAAGAGCTTTTCAAAACCCTCTTCTCTGTTTTTCTCATATTTTCTGTTCATTTTTCTAGATATGCATTTGTTTTAAGATTCAAAAGAGAATCCTGATTGCTTTTTGTGTATATGGATTTAAGCTCTCTTTGTGCTTCCAACAACGCAAATAAATTCATTCTTTATAATAGCAACTGCACTAGTTCTTTAAAACGAAATGCAACCCTTTGTGCCGTAGCTTTGCTCCTTTTAAAGACAACCTTCATTCTGTTTTCCACAATCCCTTGGTATCAAAACCAAAGTAATTTGGATTTTTTTTCTGTATAAATTTCTATAGATAATTTGGCTTTAGGAACACTGAGTAAATGCAATGTATTTCTCTTTTAGGTTCACACACTTATGCAATTGCTAGAATTATATGAATACATTCAAATTCCTCCTAAATGAAGAAGGGTGGCATTCAGACAACTCCTCTGTTGCCCAGTAAGAATTACAAAAAGCTAAGGGCTTCTTTAAATCACAATATGTAACTGGCAGAAAGGAGTCTATTCTCCTTGCTTTCTTCCACTGTGTTCTGGTTAAAATACCTAGACTGTGGTCCTGGGAGAAACCAAACACCTCCAGGGAACTGCAGAGCAAATTTAGAGCACTTAGCACTCCACCGAATCAGCTCCTAACTTTACAAGGGTAAGGAAGGAACTGATGGAGGTTATCAAACCAAAAAGTAATCATCGCAAAAAATGGTGAAAAAAAATGTTCAAAGCACAGTGAAAGAAAATTCTCCAGCATGCAGAAAAAAAAAAACAGAAAAAAAATGTTAATAAAGAAAAGCAACAGCTAGATTGCTTTGTAACATTACCCATGGTTTTTGTTGTTTTCCACCCAAAAGGTGACTCAGTAAGTTTTTGTTACGTTCTTTAAAGGAAGTTGTTTTCACCCTTGGATGAAACATTAAAACCTCTAAAGGCCTCAGTCATTCACAGATGGGAAATGGAAAGCCTTCCTATCATATATTTTGGAGACAATATCCTTTTTTCTGGAAATGCTGATAAGGAACAAATTCAAACTGGACCTCATCTGCCTGGATCATCTTATTTATTAAAAACAATGATATCTTTTAAACCCTGTATACTAAGCTATCGGTCAATTTTGATTGACACAAATATTTGTATTAAAGGTTACATACTGCAATTTACAATTGGGTACTATCACAATACTGTATGTTAATGTAATCAGTATTTTCATTTCATGAATTCATTTGCAGCATGACACCACAAGGGTATTCTTACATATACTGAAGACACAAATGCTAAGTAGTTCAACAATTCTCCTTTAAGTGGCATTTTTTTTATCTGATAAATTTTTAACACAATAAAACCACTCCTAGTTTTGTGTGCATGTTTTAATTTCCCACCTTTTGAAGTGTTTAGACACTTGGAATACCTAGTATACTGAATTAATCCACAAATATTTACAAGAAAAATCTATTTAATTTCTTTCTATAGTAACTACCACAGGGACTATTGTAATGAAAAATTTCCCATTTTAAAGAATTAATGAGATTACTGATATAGAGAAAAAACGTAATTTATATCATCACAAACACGTAAAAGATATAATCCCATATTCACAAAAAGAATCTTTTATTCCCTCTTTGAATTCTGAGACAATACAGTCTTGCCTTGAGGAGAACAGAAATATTATGAAGTACCTTAAGCCAGATAATTGTAAGAGAAAAAACTACAATTGCATTATTGTTGTGCTAGACTGTGACATACTTAAAAAGCTAATTTCTTTTATTATAATGGAATTTGGTGTGCATATCCTTTAATCTACTTCACTATTTCTTCACATTTTTACACACAAACATATGTGTGAAGTGTTTCCCATTATCTGTACTACCTGGTTTAACAAACTGCAACAAATTTAAAACAATTAAAAATATACTTGGTAATTCCCTAAACCTCACTAGATTTATTATTTTTAACAGTTTTGGAACTAACTGAACATCTAGGATGTCACAAAAATGTGCAGCAAATTAAAGATCTACTGCAACTCAAATATTATTCAAGAAGACACGATCAATAATGTATGAAAAAGTAACATTTGACATGAGTGACTGTCCCAAATTTTACCAAATACATTTCAACCAATCACAATGCTGAACAGTTTGCATCTAAATCAAAAGCTAAGCAAACAAAAATGTATCCCCAAAATAGGGCTTGCTACAGCTATGTCAGTTAAAGTGCATTTATTTTTAAAATTCAGTACAGTCACTCTTCAATTATTCCTTCCAATTAAATAAATTTTAACCAAGAAATTAATCTGCTGTGGCTGGGCACTTCTCTATTTCACAGAAGCAAACATTTTTTCACTCATTCTCCTTTAAAAAGCAAATTTAACAAAGCTACTAAGACAAAAAGGATGACCTAATTATTACTAAGTAATATTTAGAGCTTTAATATATAGTACAATCTTATTGCTACCCCTAACTTCCAAGCCTTTATACTCACTGATATTGTTTGATTTATCTGACACTACTACTGCTTAAGCATGCAAATTCATATTGTCCATTCTTGTATGCATCCAACATACACAAAGGGAATCAAACTGTAAAGAAAATTTTCTGTGAACTCCGATTAAATTAACTGTTAAGGCAGTGGTGTCCTCAAAAGCAAACAGGGTCACCCCTGGTGACCAGAGGTCTTCAATGGGCAGACCGATGCAAAACCAGTCAAAGGTGATAAAGAAAACTCCCCAGAACCAGCAAGAAAAAACACTGTGAAGTGAGGGAGTTACAGAAATCTCTTACCCTTTTTTACCGAAGAGCCAGTCCCACTAGAAAACTTAAACCCTGCACAGGTGCTCTCCCACTCCTCACCACTCAGAAGAGTGAGACACAAGATGTGGTCAGCAATGAAAATGTGTGCCTTGTATTTATTTTCTTATAACTCTTAATTTCTCTTAAAGCACTGAATTATTAGTGCTATACTAATTAAGTTAATTTTGGTTATCTGAACAGATTTCACCAGCTAGTTATGAAAGAATATCCATCTAAATTAAATAGAGCAATATTGGATAAAAAAATTTAGGTCGCTGAAGAAACAAACCATCAACAAATATTGCCAGCTTTCTGTTTGGGAAGCAACTACAGCATGAGCCTCTCTTTGCTCTGTTCAGTCCCCAATTCCTATATATCAAAGCCTTTAAGCACACACTGGCCTTAAGCACATGCTTAAAAAAGCTTTGCTGTGTTAGGACCTTCCGACTGGCACACAGGACATTCAGGACTGCTTGCAATGTAATCCCCTGCAGTAAGCGTGCCCTCTTTTCAGTGTGTGTGACCTACTCACGGAATTTATATACAAAACAAAAAGATTATGTAACAAAAATCCAATCACGTTGTGTCAGTGTAATGGTAATGCCCAGTATACACCACTCTTGTACACTCTGAAGCCCCTGTGCTCACAAAATGCCTGTGAAATCAGAAGTCATACCTATGAAAATAACTACAGTGCAATACACAAAAGAGACTTTAAAGTAATACCTGTGAAACATCAGTCTTCCACATTTGTACCGTAAGTGGCCAATTCACATTATATAGCAATGGCCTACAGGTCTCCCACATACACAACTTACTTTCTAATTAGAATAAACTAATAAAATCTCCAATATTCTCATCTTAAGTTTAGTGTAAAAATGGGTCAAAGAGTTTAAGTCAGTTGTACTTTATAAAGGAGAAAACTGTATCTGTGAAATAATAGCTTTTTTTCCAAATAGTATGCACTAATATGGTTTTTATCAATCAAAACTGAAAACCACCCTTTAAATAAAAAGTTTTTAGTTAATATCAGTGTTTTGGAGCCTCCCACTGGCAGCCATCACACAGATGAAGTGAACTATCAGCTGAATGGAGGGGTTTTATCCAGTATCAATGACTATTTTGCTCTTAAAAAATTACTATTTCTGAGTTCGTATTTTAAATGCAATTTAAAAGATCATAAAGGAAAGAATTCAGCATTTCTTGTGTGTCTCCCAGCAGACTACTTAATGTTCAAACATCTACTATGCAAAGGTCAAATGATTTAACTGAATGTAACAGTGACAAAAATATTCTACAGCACTGGAAAAAAAAATCAGATGATCAAGGAAAGAGATACCGACCTGAAATCTGGCAAGAGTCACAATAAATAATGTAGATTCAGATTCAGTTCAGCAAGAAAGAAAATTGTGAAGTTGTGTCAGGAGAACCAGATTAAGAAAGATAATAGGTAAAATACAAGTGACATACTTTTGGCAATGTTCTTCATAAAGGAGTATTTTAAAGTGATACAGCAAATGAATTTTTATTAAAACCCAACTTTTCTTACACAAATATTGCTTGCACAGAATTGAAAAATCCCACATATTCATATGGGGACCCTTTGAGGTATTCTGCTGCAGGCAGCAACATGCATAGCTGAACTCAAACAAAAATCCAGTGTAAGTAGTTGCAGTAGTTGTAACACACACAGGGTAAAGCTGCAGGGAGCACTCATTCAGGAATGAGACAGATTACAGGTAAAACCAATATGAAAAAAATTTACTCAAATGCTTATCTGAAGCAAACAGCAAAGTCTAATAGGTACCAATTTATTTTCCACTTTATTGTGCTTTTCCTTCCTTGACATTTACATCAAATATTTTAGGATCTCTTTCTTTCTAACACAGAGGTTCCAAAGTGCACCCTGCGCACCATTTGCTGGTAGTCCTGGCTCTTCAAAGCCAAGATCTCACCACCAACTAAAAATAGCTGGAAGCAAACCCAGAATTGCCTATCTGCATCTGGGATGTGCTGCTGTGTAAGACAAATTTGGTGGTCACCAATGGCACTTGATCTGGAGAGATCCAGTGGATCTCTCCACACCAATGGATAGAAACATCAAGGACAGGATGCAGAAATGCAACTAAGCAGCAAGTGACTAAAAAAAACAACAAGCAGGAGTAAAGCACATGTAGAGGGAGAAGGCGGCTGGAAAATTATATGGACAACTTAAGAAAACAAAAAAAGGGCAAGACAGCAAAGAAACAAGAGACAAGGGAACAGAATATAGGGAATAAGGTAACTAAGTGCAAAAGTATGTTCACTTTCTGGAAGAGAATACAGCATTTTGTACATTAGGAAAAAAAGTGGAAGGGAGTTTTTAGTTTGGTTTGATTTTTCCTTTTTTACTTTCATGTATAATAAACAAATGAACAAATCTTGACTCAAACCCTGAATTTGGGTAACTTAAGCTTATGTATCATTAAAAAAAACCAGCTCTGGCTAGATGTTTAAAAAAACTAGACCTATCCATTAAAATACCAAGTAAACATGGAAAATAAGAAGCTAAATTGATATTACACCTGAACATTTCTGCTAATCAGCTCACAGAAGAATAGTGCAGATGCTACCAATTTTATATATTAATACGAAGATACATAATTTTTACTATTAACTTATGTTCATTAATATACATACGTTTTTTTCTGTGCTCAACCAGCTCGATGGCCTGCTTTGCTGAGCATTTTGCAAACCAGTTGTCCCCAAGCAGAACAGTGACCTCATTTGTGTGGATGAGTTTTCCTGGCATAAAGGCAAGAGGACCAAAAGGTACCTGTCAAAGGCATAGAAGAAACTGCTCAAAATCACAAATCAAAATAAAACTTAGACAGTCACTCATGACTTAAGTTTTTTTAAATAAATACAGAGTCAAAGAAATAAAAATTCTACAGTAGTTACTTAATGACTAGCCCTTCATAAATATTCAAATTATCAGACCCATTTGAATTTAGCACCACACCTACAAAATCAGCAAAGTGGCATTTAACTGGACAAGTTGGTTTGTGACATAAAACTGTGGTATAGCTGAATGCTCACATGGAAAACAAATTCACTTAATCCTAACATGGAAGTCTTGGTAATAAAAATATCATTTAGGTGAGTTACATACTTGTTACACACAGACTACATTAGTTGCCTAAGAGCAAGATTAGCTTTGCCAAAATTCAATATCTGTCTTATTAAGTATCCAGAAACTTCAGTGTAAGTGTGTGGGGCTACCAGCAGGGCCACAGACCGTGTTTTATCTCAGTTGTATCATTCACCTGTATGCAGACCTCAGCCTTCAGCTGATGCTCCACTAAGCAACACCTGTCCTCTCCAGGCACAGGAGCAATACACAAAACCAGAATGCTTCCGACAGGAGCACACTGCTGATAAACACGTTTTGTAACTTTAAAACGTGCTTCTTAAAACGTGTAACCCCTGTATTAACACATATTACAATGTATGGAACATTGGTTTTAGGAATTAAGATACACTCCACAGCCCACGCCTCACAGCCGGTGCTTGGGCAAGTCCTGTCGCTGAGGAGGAGCCTTGGCCACCCTCACCTCAGCACCAACCCCTTCCATTCTCACCCTCAGACACACTGCCACCCGCCTCTGGGCTTCAAGCACAAAGAAATTAAAGTTAAAGTGGAGATGGCAAAAAGCTAAGAACCACATCTGTGTCATGTTTTCTCTTTCTAAGGGTAAAAAGAGATGTGTCTCAGTTTGTATCAGTTCCTGTGCTGCCTTTCCTCAGGACAGCCACTCGTTTTCTCATCACATTTGTGCTGAAGCAGAGCACTTGGCCTAGTGCATCTGTTTCCTTGGAAAGCCATCTTCCCTAGCTTCAGTATCCAGGAGGGTACCAATACTTGAAACAGTTCTCCAGCAGGCAGGACCCTGATGCTAAGACTACGCAGAATGTGCTTTTCCTACATGTGTAGCCTTTCTGATCCGGTCTTCAAGTAGCAGACTGCACCATTTGCCTGTTCACTCTTCCCCCAAAATGATGAAAGCAAAATTGAAAACATATGAAAATGTTTGGCTAACGGGATAGGAACTATTTATATACATTTAAAATAACAGATGCGAGCTGACATTGCTGCTTTAACTAAGAATAAACTTTCTCTAGCTTTTTTAAGGGTTTTTTCTACGCTTCGAAACAACGCCATCGTTTTGCTTTACATTATGTGGCCATACATATGCACGTGGTCTGGGGACTACACACACCAAATCCTGAGCTGAATCACTAGCACAGGAAAAGGAAACACCCTCATTTCCCACCCGGGAAGCGTACTCCAACACTGTCTTACAACTCAGCTCTATACTCCAAGTCACGCCACCAAGAAGGAAAGCAGTCAAGCACTTCCATTCAGTTATTTACAATATAACCACCCTCCCTTCAAAGATGTATCTCGACTTGGGTCTGAGGAGGGAGGAGGAAAAACAGAACGAGAGAAAATTTGGTCAAAATTCTGGCGTGCGCAAGCCAACGGGGTAAAGTTTGCACAGGGAGCTGTGCACTTGTTAGGGAAGATTGAAAGCATCAGAAAAGATCGCTATGTCAATGTGAAGATCAGTGAAACAAAAATTAGCAGAACCTTCTTATGTAAAAATCAATGTTCTAGGGTTTATTTCCATGAATCAGGAAATACTATGGCCACTTTCTTCTCAGGAAATGACTAAGTACCGTAAGCCAGAAATAATTATAGTTTTCTATACAATAGATTTACACATCAAAAATGCCAGGTTTTGTGTTAGCATTTATGGCATCAGTTCTCGGTTGTCAGTAACATTGTAATTTATAATACATTTCAAAGAAAAGAGAAAGAAACAAAGGCAAAGGTTTAACTATTTTCATAGTAACTGCAACATTACAAAGTACCACATGGTAACCTGAATATCACCTCACCACTAGTGCAGATACTGGAGTTACTGAGCTTTAGCCCATTTTCTTGTGTGAACCCTACAGCATACATACCATGATATCATAGGACAGTTTATCGGGCAATGTATGGAGTCGCTCCTGAACAGCCTCATAATCACTCTCCACCTTCTTCCTGTTGACAAATTCAAGTTGATTCAATGTCATATCTAAAGTAAAGAGTTAATGTTTTTCTGCTAGTAATTCAATGCCACACAAAAATACAGGAAAATAAACTATTTTACTCTTAAACACATATAGTCGATAGATTAATAAAGAAAAGACTTGAGATGACAAACACAATAGCTAGATTATTTTAGAATAACGTATTAAAATAGGGACATGATTATTTTAGATTGTGCATGTCTCTCTCTGAATTTGATTTTTTCATGGTGCAAAGAATCAGTTCTTTCACTAGGATTTGGCATATCTCACTCCATGTTTATGTTCAACAGTTATACCACCATCAATATTTGGAAAAATAACTGAAAATCCAGTTTATATTTCGTAAGAGGCATTTTCTTCAAAGTATCACTTGTAATAAGGAATTCATGACCTTTGTTTGAGCTGACATAAATGCGCAAAACTTTAATTAATTCTGATTCTCACGTGAACTTTGTGTTCCTGCCAAGAGTCAACACTCCTGAAAGATGGCTTGACCACCAGGATTCTGTCACATCTTTAGTCCCTGACAAGGGACAATAAAGGTGAGGAACATCCCTTCTGCTGCTTCTCTATCCAAAATGTAAGTAAGGGTCATGCCACATGTTGGTACGGAAGACAGAAATGGCTTGGTGAACTTAGACAAATCATTCCCACAGTGGACACCTGGCTCTTCAGAGGACTTTGCAAGATAGTCTTTCAATTGCTGCAGGGATTTTCCTTTGTGCACAAAACAAGCAGCTACACTCCCTCTAAAAAAACTTAATTTGTGAAGATAGCCTTAAATACTTAAATTTGGCTGGAAAAAGTCTTTTAGTGGACCACTGCCATTCTGAAGACAGTCAGAAATCAACTCATGCATGAAGTAGCTGGCATATAAATGTCAGGTTTGATGATATTGTTTACCTGTACTTCAAAATAGTAAACATATATATGCTAGTAAATTCTGCAATAAAAGGCAACTGAAAGCACAGAGCAGAACACTTAACAACACTGACCTGAGATGCAAATTACAGTTTTTCTGAGGATGATTCAGGAAAGCAATCTATAAATGTGCTGAAAAATGAATGTCGTAGTTGATAACACAACTCTCAAAATATTATCATTGATTTTCTTAGATTCATAGGCAGAGTGAAATCTTCTTTAGCGTTCATTATGAAAAATTATCTGATACTCGTATGTTTTGACTCATTTGCTTCCACAGTTGAACTTTGCTGTAATCACTCTACTTTGTACCTGGAGTACTTCATATTTTAAATTGCTGAGCTGGTCCTGAAAAAAGAATTTAGGTTTTTGTGCTACTTGGACATTAAAATTGTATTCCATCTAACTGATTTACAGAAGATGCTTGTCGCTGCTTTGGTTTGACAGCAGATCTCTCCCAAATATTTTAGGCAAGTTTCTCTGTTCACTGTCCACATCCAAGTGAAAATGTAATTCACCTCCTTCGAAGAGTAAGGAAAAACTCACAAATCAACAAAATTCACTGAGATGTTTGGGGGGAGGAAGAAGCAGAATGACAACTTGCGTGTCAACAATAGCAATCAATTACTTAATGATATTTACAGGATCCAGCCTCTGCCTCACAGAGATCTGTATTTGAGGAATGGACACTGAAGCACTCCAACCCCCACTGTTTTTCCCACTGAAAAACAAATGCAGTCCCCATGAAGGCCTTGCCCATGCCTCAAATGCGAAGAGAAGACTCCATGGGAAAAGAATGGTATGAAAATCGCCCACTTGCAGCAGGATTAAATATTTCCATCGTTTCACAGCTGAAAGTCACTCAACTAATCTGAACTTCACTGATCTGAAAAGAAGATACTGCTTTTATAGTCTGACTCCTGCCCACTACTGAATAATCTGATTAGGGCAGAGGAGACATCACTAAAGCTATTTTGCTTTACGGTCAAAGTATGTTTCTTCTTTCAGTGGAACTACTGCCCTTGGTTGATCAAAACTCCACCATGAGAATCTCTAAAAGTGTGGCCACATCCTGAACTGGACCATCGAGATAAAATTAAGATCAATCATTTTAATTAATTGGCCTGAAACAGCATTACTCAAGGAAAGAAGCTGACCTCCCTCTTCACCTATAGCTGATGGCCACACAAACACTGGGGTGTGCCAGCACTATACTTAGTCCTGATACACAGTGAAGAACTGAAGTGAACAGGGAGGATGGACACTGGGACTCCAGCTATGAACAGGTCCCTAGTGGGGTAAACACACAGCTAGATGTTTAATCCCATACCAGACCTGTTATTGGCTTCATAGCTTTAGAAATGTACTTCAAGTGTACTAAAAAATTAAAAAGAAAATAATTTAATGGAAATATATTGAAGCCGAGCATTTAAAAACCCTATTGTTACTCATTCAATTCTATTTAACATTCTTCTGTGTCACGGACTACTTAAAAGGTGTTGTATGAACAAATTATTCAGTTGACACAAGAGTACTCAGCTCTGACACAAGCAAGATCTAAATAAGGGTACTAAATTTTCAGTATTTTTTTTCTAAAGTAACAATTGTATGGATGCTGTATGAACCCCTTATCTACATAAAATCTATCAGTAAGTTCAGTTTTTCTTTTGATGTTCTATGCCCAAAACCCCCAAGTTCATGGGGCTATGGCCAGTTTGCACAAAAACAACATGAGAAACTCCTCCTTCCAGAGCCAACCTTCCCACCCTGCTCCACAAACCTCAGCCATTATTGTAAGAGGAAACAACAATCACAACTTTCCAAACTTTTAAAAATCTATTTGAATTTTAAGTCTTTCTGCCAATTTGTTTATTTCTGAAACATACTGTCTCTTAGTGAAAGAATGCACGCGCAGAATTTCACAGGGGACCAACTGGTACGGACACTGCAAAGCTCCTAAGAAAGTACATGTGCTGAGGATATCCTGCCTGGCTTCACCACAGCGGCACCAGTAGGCACTTCAATAATATTTCCCTTATTGAAAATTAATGCAGTCTCTGAATTTTAAACATAAATGAAACATATTAGTTTTAGATTATTTTTGCGAGCCAATAGTCAGAATTTAATATGATGATGTGTATAGATTGCCTTGATTTTTTTCCTCTTATCCAGTGCTTGCAGCCTATGTGCATTTAAACTAAAAACATTTGATACACACTAAATATAAATTATTTGCTTGGAGATCTTTCAGGCATGAAGAAAAAGCCTCTTAAAATAAATTTAAAATATTATATGCTTGATGGTGTATAACCAAAGGTTTAATCTCACCACTAAAGGGGCAGTTGCTGTGATTCTGCAAAAACCCTGCAGACAATAATCAAGGCAGCTCCTGTTGTTCTCTCAGTAACATCATGGTAAACACAGCATGGATATATTGTAATTTGATATCTGTAAGATCAACTGTTATATCTCACAGTAACTCATAAGATTTCATTCACCATTAAATGTACATTTTCCTCAGATGCCATACAAAACTATTATTTACTAAGCATGTTTTCTATTAACCATAGATTGCCAACAGAGAAAAAAGTGCCCAGAGATAATTTTTTTACATGACAAACCATTTCGTTTGTATTCTAAGTACTACAAACTAAGCTTTATAACATACTTTACTGGGGGGAAAAAAAACAGGGAAACATTACTTTCATATTGTTTCAGCACATGGAGGGGGAAGCAGAATTTCCCTACTTGCTCCATAGTTAGAAAGAAAACAACAACAATAATTAATTCTACTCTGGGAGTACCTTTTCACCAATGAGGCAAATTCAGCAGTCCCCCCACAAGATTACTTAGGGAAAAATGAAGAATGAGCTGGGTATTTAAAAGAGGCTATATAACACTGAGGCTCAGTGTATTTGTGATACAAAGTAGTGATATCAGTGGAAAATATATGCATTTTAAAGAGAGTACACTGCAACAATTCTCAGCTATCGCTAACTATAATCCCCAAAACATGCTAGCAGGATTTTGCTGTCATTAGAATAAATAGCAATACTTTACTAAAATATAACTAGGTTACTCATCAGTATTTTAGGCACGTAATCAAACATTTTTTACTTACCAGTGCTGGATTTTTTCTTGGCAGCTAGTGACCACCTGTCATTAAAACAGATAACTACTCGTGAAAAAAGAAGGCTAAGCACACAGCTGCAATGTCAATGCATCAGAAACTAGAACAGTAGCTTTACAGATTTGGTGGTGCCTCTATATACATTTTTATTTGTCAGTGCAAAGACATGTGAATGGGAGTTCTTAAGCAGCACACTTTATCACACACCAGTGCAGACTGATAACCACAGAAAAAATTATAGCTTTTCAATTCATATTTTGGTACAATACCTGCTCCATAACTATTAGGTGACACACGATATAAGATAAGTAGTAGTTTGTGCAATCTGCAGATCTATTTTCAGTGTTACATGTTTGCAGAATAAGAAAACAACATAAATTATAACAAGACATCAGTGTAACTTCCACACTCAGTCATTAAAAAACAAAAACAAATGAACCCCACAGCACCAAAAGCATTTTTTCCTTTATCAGTACATCAACAAATGTTCCACTGGCTGTTTTAATCTGGAAAAGCACAAATTAATTCTGTGGTGTTTAAATACAAGGATATTTGACACCATTATGGGCGGCTGGTTTCCCTTCTGTTATTTCTACATGTCAAAAAAAAAGGAAGTTTTAATCCGGATATTTCACTTATTATTTCACAGGATTTCCCATGAGATCCAAAATAATTTATAAAATAAAGCACATTCTTAAAATTATATTTTTTTTCTTTTTTAACTGTACTTTTTTAGACTATGTAGAAACAGCAAACAGACAAGATGCTGAAACCTGTGACCTTCTCTGCCATAATTACCTGGAGATTGTCTTTCAAAACATATTCTGATCTCTGAATAATGGTTACCAAAAATGTAACACAAACAATTTCATTCAATTATATGAAATGCAATGAAGCCATGATGCAATTAAATATGTCTAGACATCTTCTCAATATAAGCATTTTCTAGATCTTTTTTACAAATTTTGTTTTTTCTATAGCCAAAATAATGCTAACATTTGAAAGCAATTAATGAGAAAATTTGCCAAGAAAACAATAACATACATTCAAGTACCACTGAAATCACTGGAGCAGATAATTCTTTTTTTTTTTTTCAAACAACAAAATGAAAGATAATTTTTTTTTCAGTTAGCATATGTGCAGCTATAACAGAACAGATCTCAGACCCTGCACTTTCTACTCATATAGGAGTAAAAAAAAATTGGGCTACTTTGTGAGCTAATAATTCTTTAAACACAGTAAAGTACCTAAATGAAAAGGATCAGCTCTACGTTTGTAGTTACGCTGTTTCATAATCCATCAGGAAACTCTGCCAGGTAGCTTGTCCCACATAAGCCAAGTTTAAATTTATCATTTGCTTTAAACTCCTATAAATCAAATCCCTGGCAAATATTTTCCTTAACGTGCAAACTAACTACTTTTAAGGTTAAGACCAAATATAAAGATTTCTACAGGACATCAACTCAGAAATCTATTTCATACTGTTAATATTTAGCCCATTTTAAGACTCAAGTTTCCGCAAAAGGTATAAATCACAGAGCACAGCAATGTCTGGTAACAATGCTAGCACACAATGGAGCCCACCCCTAACAAGTACAAGAGTCGGAGTCTATTCTATCAACATCCTTCATTCTTTCAGATTTGGTAGTGATTGTGAAGTACACAACATAATTAAGCATACAAAAATGTTTATGAAATCCTCTAAGAAAGTTCCCCATTAATTGCCCCATTACAGATGAAGATGGAAAACACAGGAAGCTTTCCATTCCCAGTACATGACTTTCCATGCATGAAGTAAGCTAAAAGCACAAAAAGAAAAGCCCTGAAAACCATGAGAGCAGCATGTTCATTAACCTCTACATGATAATCCTTTCGTAGCTGCATATTAACTAGTTACATATTCATAATCATTTACATTATTTAGAGGACCTTCTATGAAAATTTCCAGGCTATATCCATTAGCTACAATGTTAAAGGTTACAGAAGATAGTCTACTTAATGCTTCCAGGAAGCTTTTTTAATTAGTAAATATGTAAATTGGGCACATATGCTTTTTATGTTTTTAAAAAATAGTCCATCAGTAAGAGAGCATAGGGGCATATGCTGTTTCCATCACCCTTTATCCCCTTAAAAAAAAAGAAAAGAAAAGAAAAATCAATACCACCAATCAATTTTAATTTAATTCTTCTTCTTTGATATAATCTCTCTTGAAGGGATACTAAAGGGTGGAACCAACAACAAACCTTTTCATTTCAGTGGCCAGCCTAAAACGAGACCTTTTACAGAAGTGCTAAAACATACCACCTTAAAAATGTTTCAGGCTGCACTTCTGGAACCAAACTCCATTAAAAAAAATACAGAATAAATATTGAAAAACAGATGGAGATCAATTATGCATATTTCCTTTATTAGGTCAGTCCCACTGTTTGGATAACAACTGGTCTTACCACAGCAAAGAAACAAATAGATAAATATATAAACAAACCTTTGATTCTTCGCCTTTAATCAAACACTGGAAAATCATTAGTCTATCTTCCACACATAATTTATATCTAGAGTTACAATTAAAGAATGAAAATTCCTTTCAGGGTAAATAAAATAAATTACCTGTTTGTTTGTTCATTTGAGTTCAATTTGTCTGGGCACCTAGTGCCACCAACTAGGCATTACTTTTAAGACATTGTAGTGAAAGTGGTATCAATAAACTCCGAATTGTCCCCTTTTTGGGCATAAAAATGTATGAGTTTGTAAACGTGTGTGGTTATCAATGATTTAACTGTATATTAAACTATTTATTAAACTAGACTTGCAGCAAACTTAACATTACCTAATCATGGGTCTGGTTGTTACAACAGGATCCACCATCAGAAAACACATTCCATAGTCTTAAAAGCAAGCAAATGGGCAAATACCTTGTTTCTTTCCTTTCCTCCAACAGCAACTTGTCAAAATTTTGTGCTTCTCAAGCCCCTGACCAGACAGAGCCAGACCTGCTCCACGAGCAATCCCCCAGGAGAAGCCCAAGGAGAGCACCTCGGTGCACCTGGAACCCCAAGTGTAATTCCTTCTGGATTAAAACCAGAACTGTTAAAGCAGGGGATTACGCATTGGTTCTGCTCTCATTACTACTAGGTTGAGCTGTTTAAAGTTAAGCATAGTTGCTGCTTTCAGGGAATCTTGTTTCTAGGTTTCACAAGCAGTGTCACAGCAGAGCAGAGGGATCAGCTCTAGACCTACAACCACTTCTTGGGTGTCCCCCAGTGCCAACTGAACCCCGTGCAGCTTGCAGGCTGGCAACTCAGAATCACCCCCAAACAACGCGTATGGTACAGCCAAAGACTTCATCAGCTGCCTGAAGGCAGAGAATCCCTTTGGTTTACAACACTTTCTCTCTTTCCAATCTATCTGTTTCTATTCCACCTTCTCCAGGACCTTCCATCTGAGGAGCTCAACAAATTTTCCATGAATTAAAGCGTCCAGCACTTTGGAAGAGCTGCACTGCCCTGATTTTGCAGGCTGAGTAACGTAACCACTAACACTGGCTGCAAACAGAAGCCAGATCTTGCAATGTTTCCGTGGGAATGAAGACAGGTGAGAACGAAGCTGTAGCACAAAGCTGATTCTAACCACAGGTCTATGCCCATGGGTCTCTAACCTGTTCCATGTTACTCCACCTTTCCCCAGCAGGTTCTAACCCTCACGTACAAGGGCACCTCTCTCTTCCACCTCATTTTCCCTTACCTGTTGCTTCTGCACATGCTCCCATTACTAACAGCCGAATCTAATTCCCTGTGGTGCTTCTGATTATCAAGGTGGTGCACAAATAGTTCTGCTCTCCTCTCCAGTCCAAGACGATTGTTTTATTTAGGTAGTTCTCCAAGGCAGAGTGCATGTATGTGAATGTCTCTCTACTAAACAGCTGCCTACAAAGGTCTGAGCACACTAAGGGTAATTCTCTCTCTCATCTGTTCTGAACAGCAATAAGGCGAGACGCCAAGTCAGAATTTTATTTATGTCTCAGCTCATGAAAAAATATAAGCAACAGAGGTGGTACTGGTATCATCTGCAGACAGTTCCAGGTACCAGTGCTAAACCTGCTGTATCCGAGTCACATAATTGTGTTGAAGTCCAAAGAACCAGAAACTGGTATTTTTAAATGAAAGTTCATTTCAACAAAAATGATGAAAATAAAAAAGCCCCATCTAGAGTCCCTAAGTGAATGGAGGCCATTTCCACACTTGTGGATATGAACATGGAAACACAGAGCATGGCACAAAAGCCAAGCTTCCATTTAAACAAACTGCAAGTTAGGCACCTAAGAGGCCAAGCAATGTGTGCTGTTTGTACACGCATACTTGAGTACTTTGCTTCAAAACTGTGGCTCACAATCTGGCTGGTCTTCTGAAATTAGAAGCTAGGGACACAGATCTAATCCCAGCTCTGATTCTATTTCTTCTATATGGCCTTGAGCAAATCACAACCTCTCAGTCTACATTTCTTCATCTGCAAAATGGGGATAATAGTATTAACCTACCCACCTCAGAGTGTTTAATGATGATTAATTAATGTGAGAAAAGCACTCTAAAGATGTAAGAGCACTATATAAGTGATAAAGCATTATTTACCACTTGAAAAGTAATCTGAATAAAATCAGATATGCAAGTAATTTGTTTACATGTAGCAATAATATAATTTGTGACTATTTAATCTTGAATTAGTCTCACTTTAAACATCCCTTTCAATCACATTTCCAGTTACTTAGGGAAAATGACAGTATGGAATACTTTTTGTGGAAGCAGAGAAAGTAATGAGGTGGTAATTAAAGTAAGGGTCTAATAAAGTCTAAAGCCAATGATTTGCCTTCAGGAGACTGTCCCTGCCATTTGGGACTGAGTAAGTATCTCAGTCTCGACCTTGGTTCTGTAGTTCAGAACCTTCCATGAACTAAAATGGATGTGTATGCTAGTTTTCCGAAATGCAGATCCACGTTTGCAAGGCTTATCATAAATCCAAGATAATTTCCACTACTGACCTAATTCAGATGACTCCAACTCTGCAGTTTTAACTGCTTAACCTTCAAGTGTTTACTGCAGTTGATACATGCACATGAGATGACTCCATCTGTAAATATTTGCAGTATTAAAACCCACTCTGCCATGCAACTCATGCATGAGATTTCCCTGTCACACCCCCAAACCCAAAAAGTTTACCAATGAAATAACCAGTACACAATATGACTTTACACTGCAGAAGAACACTAATGGGTGGTCAAATATTTAATCATCTCTTGGTAACAAGGATGTAACAAGCCACATGCAAAATAAACATTTAAAATGAATTTTCATTTTTTCCTCTAGGAAACTGCACAGTACTTGCCTAAAACACAGCAATCACTGATGGAGAAAGACAGAATTAACATTTGCACAATTGTTTTTCCTACAGCCCCATTTTCAATCATAAAATGAAATAAAACTATTAGAAGTTCTTCAGTCTGTTGGCACACTGAATGATCTAATGGAAAAGGAAGAAAGCATTTCTGAGCTCTCATATTCATTTATTAAATCATACTACTCAAAACCACTACGTTTCAACAAATTATTAACATAAATCCCCCTTTGGGTGGAAACTTTTGCCTTTTGAAGAAATGTGTTTGGAAGAATACTGAAGGAAGAGAGAGACTGAAAGAAATCTGAATCATGGCAAACAGTTTTTCTAAAGGAAAAAAAAATTAAAAATAGAACCACAATTTTTACTTTTCTCTACAAGAAAACAAGCGAACACCTACTAGTTTTATATAAATTGTGTACACACAAGTGGGTCTCTCAATTTCGCAGAAAAAGTAGTACATAACTATTATTTATCAATAAGTAAAAACTAAGTTCTTACCAAAATTATTTTTGAGAGCTTAAAAATTCTAGTTGAAACATCTACAAATTATAAAGCAGGCAGAAAATGCCTCATCTCCTCTTTGCCAGCTGCAATTCTGCCCTCTCAAGACTATTTTGGGTTGTGACCACTGCTGTGGTTATAGGTCACATAGACAAATAACTTCTTGCTACCTTGCAGCCACTGCACATGCACAGTGTGACAGCCCCCTCCCCTGTGCCAGCCAGGCAGGCAGTGTCAGCTTACACCAGCCAGCACCCTTCTTCTTCCTCGCTTCCAGCCATGAGTTCCCAACACCTTCATACTGTTTCACTGTTGTCAGTCTCCTTTGGGAGTCATTTCAACTCACAAGCCCAGCAAAAATCCCAAAGGCAGCAGGATGTTTTCTGCTGAGTGAGTTCAATTAGCACTGAACCAACTGAACTGGTGCGAGTGAGGAACAAACTGGAGCAAGGTCTCGTCCTTCCCTGGTAGCAAGTCAGTATCCATGTCATGTAACCTCATCCTGAGACAGAGGAACTTGCAATTTAATATTTTAGCTTACTTCAGGTAAACTTATTCATGTGGCTGTACCATATCCAGGCTAGCTCAGGGACCAAAACAACAGCAGACCAACATAAGCCCAGGATTCCCATGATCTAACTTACCGAACACCTCAAGCAGGTTTTGCAAGCCTTGATGTAGTCTATGGTGCAACAACCATGCTGCTAGCAATACCTGAGCTAACTAGCTCAAAGCTGACACGAGCTGTGGCACATGGCTCACAGACATACCTTCAGGCTGTGGTTCAACATTCAGCCGCAGTCCTGAGTAAACCAGTCATCCTGCCTCCCTGTCTCCAGCTACTCAGTTCCACTGTCTCATCCTTCCAACCCCGACACAATCCACTGGCAGACATTTGTGATGCTGCACAATCAGCCACACTAGGGAACCACACTGCCTGAGAAATAATCCAGGAAGAAAAAGAAGCAAGAAAAGTTAACAACAGAAGTTTTCTTTTAAGCTGGATCCCAACTCAGGTCACTGAGCAGTGTCACAAATGTGCCACTTCGAAATTCCTCAAGGGCAGAAGCAAGCAGTCACAAAAAACTCTTAAACAGCTGTTCACCAAATTAAAGTCATCTTCTTCCTGGATAACTCACGTGATCATTAATGAAATTTCTGAACAAGCAACTGAGACTGTTGCTCACAACAGCTCTAACTTAGTATGAGCACAGCCATGGCTCAAAGGGCCAGTCCAGTTTCACCCATTGCTGGCTCTGCCCTTCCCCTGTCACATTCCTGCTGCAAGTGGCACGACCACTTTGGCATGTGTTACTGGATTCTTCTTACCCCACAGCAGCCTGATCACAAGCGTTAGTACGAAGGTGGTGGAGGGATTCACCCTTTTTATGACAGTGAAATTGCAGCCTATCCCAGCAGGCAAGAGGAACCACAACACCAGCAGCTGCACAGGGCAGCCCCGAGTCCTAAAGCCCCACTACGAATACATGAAGTCTTAGTGCAGTTGCGGCTCTGAGGACTTCAAGATGGCAAGCTCCAAGCTAGCACATCCATCTGCTACATTTGGGCTTCAGATTAAAACAAAATACAAGTTCACAATCCCGAAGGAGGAAAGAAACTTACATAAAGCAAGGGGTACCCAAGTCAATCTGAAAAGACAGGTCATGAGCAGCATCTCTGGTACAGAGACCCACAAAGATGCTACAGATGACCCCCAAATGGTAGCCTGGTCACTGCACCTAGTCACAAAACCTGCAGGCAGCTAAAGGAGCAGCACAATTTAGTAACATTTAAATTTTGTGGATATAATCTCACCTATACGTTTTAGTTACTGAAAAGGCAGGACATATACAGCCCTGCCCACTTGCTCTTTAAATTTCAAAAATCTTCAAATAGTTTGACTTTACAACTAGTTAAGATCTGTTGATTTATTTCACAATTCCTGACACTATATAAACTAGTGGGTATTTTATTCATACTAATAAGAACATAAACCAATATTGACTACAAAATATAAAAGTTATGATCAATTAACACTGGAGGAATAATAAGTATTACATTGAAAGCCTCCAGATAATTATTAAATTTGCCCTCTTACTTGAGAAAACATTATTGGAGTCCACTATGGCAAAAAGCACTGGACAGGGTGGAGTGGATGTCATCACAGGTTTCTGAAGCTTCGGCCAGGACCTTTTAAAAAGGAGCACGCCAAAGCACACTTCAGACACTATGTTAACTCCTCTCAAACAGTTATTGTGCAAAATGGTGTCTCATACCCAGGCTTACTCTAGATTTTGTTAACTTGGATGCAAGCTGGGAAAAGCACAATACCCTGAGAGACACTGCACTGGAACACACAACGAATCTCATCTGCTGAGCCTGTAGGCAAGCTCCAGATTTCCAGTGGCCCCTGCAGCAGTGTGAAGTGCACAAGACCCTACCCAGTATTGCTTCTCACTTTCAGACTTCAGGAACAGCTTTAAAACTGTCAAGTTGCTGATTTCACAGCATAGAAATTACTTGAATAGAACTTAGACAGAAGCAGCCAGGCCCAGAAGTAATTCATATAGGAAGAAGAGAATTTAGAAGAGTGTTCAGTTCAGGATTCTGTAATTTGTTTCTCCATAACCCACCCACAAGTTGTTTAACTGTTAAAAAACTTCCAAGTACCCAGATCTTGAAAACAATTTGGAAATTAAAGATCATACAGCTCCACCATTTAAATTCATAAAAATTAAGAATATGTCATAATACACAGTGGCCAATGAGTTATTGTAACAGCTGCATTAAACCTAACTGTGCTTTGTTGTCATGATGAATGACAGGAGAGTCACTTCCTTGTCCTAATTTTCCTAAAAGGAAAATTTAAAAGTGTGTTTGTCAGTGCAATGCAAAAAAAATAAAATAAGATTAAAAAAACTCCTATTGCCAGCTACCACTGGAATCCTTTAGATTTTCCATGCCTGTGTTTGCACTCTACAGATGTCTCTTGGGTCTAATTGGTTCTGTAATGTCTCCCATTATGGGTATCTTCATCGCATTGCTCGGGAACTACAGAATGTACCAGTCCACTGTAAATTCACTGTCTACACAAGTCTTAACAAATGACACAGACCCGACTTGTCAGCTTCCTATCAGTGATCCCAACCCACGTGATTGTAGGAGTAAGTGTGTATCAAGTATTATGTTTAAAAGCAGGCTCTATAGCATGAGAATCTACCTATATAAATATTCATTTTGTAATTCCTGTACTATAGATTTAACGCAGTATTTTCAGCTAACCTATATTGCTTTTGCAAGTAATCCATGATACATACGTTATATTCTTCTTACAGAAATATTCAAAACTTTACACAGGCAGTGTGCTTCCAGCGATAGTCTTTATCACAAAAATTACTAGATATTCTTCTATAATTTATCCCCAAGATACACATTCTAAGTCATGTTTTTATACAACGTGCCTTTAGTGGGAGCACTGAAAATTGCTTTTAACAGTTTGGTCTCACAATCACTACAAATTAACAAGATGAAATCTGTCCAACAGGCAAGCAGTCCTAAACAAGAATTAAAATTACTTTTCACCAGGGGTCCTAAACCTGGAAGTTGCAGCCTCAATCGGATTAGAGATAGCAGGTCATGAACATCCTGTTCTTTTTTTAAACAGGAAGGAAGCCTCAGTTCATGTGTTCTCCAGAGCAGCTCTTCAGCACTTAAAAGCTCAAAACTTGTAGCTATACCAGGGTTGTACAATGGCCTGGATATTCAAATAATCAACATGATTCAAATATTGTCTTAATTCTGCAGAAAGATAATGCTGTGTTTCACTATTACACTAAAGGTTGCCTTCAGATTAATAGGGATAAATAGGTTTATTTATACTTAAATAAGTGTCACTGGGATGGCACAACATCACAGTCATTAAAATAAATATGTGTCTGCCTAAATGCCAGTATATATATAGTTCTGGCTAAGTAACTTTACGATTTGTCATGTAGCTCATGCTATGATCAATAGTTTATCAAAGTACTGGAGAACTAATTCTCCCTCATCTTTGTGCTAAGACCAAAACATAAGCCTTCAACTTCAGTAATTTTATGAGAAAAATACGAATCTCTGAGAAGAGGCAGCTGAAATGAAAAGACCTCCTCCATCTTAAAACACAGTATTTGAGTAACTGAAAATACTATTGTAATCCAATTATATATATTCATTGCATAGAGGGAAAATCTACTATATCTTCATTGTGACACTCCATTGTAACCAAGATATGTAGTTTTTTAGTATAATTTCATATTGAAGCTGAAGTGTTCAATTTTTTTTAGCCAATTTGCAGAAATTATGTAAAGTTTCCCTATGATAAAATATAATTTTGGTACATCAGCCTAACAGAGGCTTAATTAATGGTCTCCTGGGCCTCTTTTCCACTGGAGCAGATCTGTTTAAGAAGAGTCTTAAACTTGCTTACAGAGAGGTCTTACCATGAACTGGGAATAATTCTACGTGGCTACGACAGACCCGCTTACACATTAGGCCCGACTGACACTAATGTAGCAGAGGAATTATTCTTCACCAGATTCCAGCACCTTAAAAATTAACTGGAGGAGTCCAGGCAGATGAGTTACTGTCACCAATTATGGGTATAAAGCATTACTATCTGGGCAGAACAGACGTCGCTGAGTATTCCAGCAGATCCTCTTACTGTTCATCCACATTAGTGGTCAGTTCGTTAGCTAGAGCTTTTAGTAATGAACTAGTGTGCTATTTGAAAGTAAACACGTTTTTGCATGTGGTACTCCAGAGAAGGCACAGTTTTTACACCATGTACGTGTTACTTGGTTTTCTTACTCTAAGTACCTAAACCAGCGTGTGACAAAGCAATGCACACTGAAGTTGAAGTCCTCTGTCATCACTGAGCACATCCAATGTGCATCTTGGGAACACCTTTCAAAGAATTTTAATCACAAATGTACTTGTGCCACCACTGTGTGTGACCACGATGCCACGGTGACTCCTGCGCCCACGGCTGGGGCCTGGGGGCCCAGAGCTGCACTCATGCAACCAGCAGGGCCCACTCGCAGAACCTGCAGAACCAGGTTATCTCGAGATCCACACTAGGCCACGTGCAGAACCGGCCTCCACACTCGCAGGAGCCGTCTCTTGCAGAGGCGTTTGGCCCGTTCAGACCCGTTCCAAACGCAGCCCGTGTTTCCCAAGGGCAGCCACCACCCAGGGACTGTCGGTACCGGCTCCCCGGGCTGACCGGGGCACGGCCCGGCTCACAGACACCGCCGGACCTCGCCCGGGCCTGCCCGCAGGACCGTGCCTGAGCGGTGCGGGACTGCCCTGCGGCCGCCCCAGCCGCGGGGAGCGGGACGGGGGCGGAATCTCGGCTGAGCAGCCCCGTG
>VZRW01009901.1:0-26044 GCA_013398125.1 Aegotheles bennettii | reverse complement strand
GCTGGGCGCTGCCGGGGCCTGCCAGAGCCCGGCCCCCGCCCCCGGGCCCGCAGTCCTGCGCTTGTTCAGAGCACGGGCCCGGGGCTCTCAGGCCTTGGGTCCAGAAAAACGGGGCATCGTCCCTGCAGGGCTGTGGTCGGCCCGCACTGCTCCCAGATAGACGTGAACACAGAGCTGTGGCTCGTACAAGGGGGTGATGTGGCAATAACCGATCTCTGTAGAGCTCAGGAGTCTGGTGGTGAATAAACAGTAGGTTGCTGTAACCTGAAGGGTTGCAAAATCCTCTCAGATTCACTGAAATCACTCAGCAGCACCCGGGCTTGCTACCTGGAGAAGCGACTGCGTGGGGAGCCGGTGGCAGAGCCACTGGCAGTGCCACAGGAATTCACGAGCAGTTAATTCATTAGCTAATTGCATGAATGGCATTGGGCACATCCAAAGTCACATGTTGGTGATGAGGGGAGCCCTACTGCAAGGGCACTGCTGAAGACCTGAGCAACTTCACATGGTGCTTGGTGGGCTGCTGCAGTTCTGGCAGGTGTACATGAACACCACATGGGTGGGTTCAGTTGTAGATAGACCTTAGGTTTACTGCTCTGCTTTTCCCTTGAGTGAATAGGGATTTGTGAAAACCCAGCATATATATCAGCAGAGTAGAGTGGCCTATATTGTCTCCCCCACAGGCACTGGCAGGCATGTCCTAAGAGGGAGGTACAAAGGTGCAACTACCCTACCTTTAAATCAGTGGTTTCCTTCTGCAAAAGAAACCACTTTCTTTCCATGAGCAGAACTAACCCTGCATGCACCACAAAACAACTGTTTATGTTACATAGATGGTATAGTACGTGCTGTGCACTTTCCTAAATCCAGGTTCCCATCCCCCTTAAAGAGCTTGTTAAAGCTCTACAGATGAGGAATTTAGAAACAATTTTCAAAGCATGGTTACTCAAGCTGGAAGTTAGCTTTTAGCCAGACTTTAATACAGCTTCCAATATTGCAAATAAAAATTTGCAACTGCAGCTGGGTAGTTTGGTTTATGAAATAACTACATCCATAATCTTCAAGAATAATTGAAAGTTAGCTGAAATCTCTGGCACATATTTGTCACCAAGGGATTCTGGATCCTCTGAATTGACAAGAGATACCTATATATTGTCATTAGAAACCAGCTTGCCAGCAAAAGAATATCTCAAGTTTGAGTTATATAAATCTTGTGATCCTTCTAAATGCTCATGGTAAATAACTCCCTTTCAGCCTGCTTAGAACCTCTTCTGAACTTTCCTCCAATTAACAGGGCTTGCAGAGTACACACCGGTCATTTTAAAATGTTCCAGTTTGATCCCATTTCATCTCAACTCAATTAGAGGACAGAACAGATGCACAACATAAAGATATGTATCTTATTTAAGATTTTAATTTTTTTCCTGACATAGCAAAAAAAAGCACTTGACAAGTCACGAAGTAGGAGTTTTATATCACAAGACACTATTTTTTAAGTAGAATGTAAAGGCATGCAATCATTTCCCTTGTTTCCTGTTCCAAAGACACTGCCATTTCACATGCTGATAGTACATCATTTAGTCACTAAACATATCGCATTGAAGACTTCTGACAGTTGGCCAAAACAAGAGGCTACATCATTATCAGAGTAACAACTGTATATGTTTGGTTATACTGACCGAGAGTATGGAATAGTTTACTGGATCCTTTTGTACATTTTATTTTTCATCTGCCAAGGAAGAAATGTTCTAATAGTGACAAACAGATGGGAGACAGCATTTGCCAAAGCAGAGCTCAAATCCTGTCTCTTGGTCACATTCTTTTGCACTTATAACCTGTACAAAACCATTGTCACCAGTGAAACTCTGTGGAATATAAAATAAATCAAACTGAAATTTGGCCGCCTAAGCTGCAGATTTTTGTTTACTTGTTTACTACATTAAATCTTTTAGATGCCCTACCAGATGATTTTCATAAAACCTTGGGGAAAGCTCTGGAGAACTCTCTGTAATTAAGTGAGGCAAAGGCAAATAAGCAAAGCTTACATGTTCTCTTCCAAGTGGATGGCTTAGCAGTCAGCAGATATACCTGTACTCTAGCTGGAGATGTGGCTGCTGGCAGAGCTCCTGCCAAACCCCAAGCTATCTAGATTGGATGAGCTTTTGAGGATGAGATATCAGTGTCAGTTTTGGTATAAATATGTCAGCTCTACCTGAGAGAGGTCAAGTTCAGTTTGCAGCAAAGAACCTCACACCAGGGTTCTGGATCAAAAGACTTTCTTCAGCAAATCATTCACCCTACTCCACAAATGGAAGAGGATAAGAAAGAGAACAAGAAGGGGAGATAGATGGGGCAAATCACCCCAGCCAGTCTTTCTGCTGAGAGAAACAAAGGTGACACCAGAACACCTCTGTCTTGCAAGAGCAGAAACTTAGGTCTAAAAACACATATTGCAACACAAAGTCATGGATGAGGACAAGAGTGTTAAGAACTAGGATATCCTTGGAGCTCACAGGTTTGTGTACGTATATGCAGAGTTCCACAAAGAACAAGAGTTGCATTTGGATTGGCTGGAAAATGAGTACTGGGGGGAAGTAACAAAGAGGAGCTCATCGTTCTGGAGAATAAGTTATCCCGAAACAGAACTCGCATGAGAGGTGCACATCTTTGGAAAACAAGATGCTACCTACAAAAAACACCTCTGTTGTCAGCACACGCAGACAGTCTGATAACATGAATAGTGAATGAACTCCACAGGCCAACAGCAGACTCCCTGATCTGCCTCAGGAAAATTTCATACTGTCTTTTGGCATGAAATGGACATACTAGAACTGTTTGGTTTGTTCTTGGGTCCATCTCTGAACTAAATGTTTTCAGGTGTTGCTTTTTTGTCATTTGGTTTTGTTGTTTTTTTAAACTACAACTGTTACAGCACAGTACATCACTGTGGTTGTAGACAACCTGCCTTCTACACAACTGACTACAAGACTTGAATCAAAGCATAGCACAAATTCTAATGGACAGTTTATGAAAAATTTTGCAGCAGTTGAAACAAAAAAACCCAACCCAATATGCTCATGTTAAAGCTAACTCAATTAAAATGCCCTAAGACCAGGTCCATCTTAAAATTGTATGTAATTCTAGCTCACTAGCTAATTCTAGCTCTGTAACACTCACCGCGCATGCTCATTTTGAACTTTTAGCAACTCCTCATTTCCTTTTAAAGATTAAAAGCTTTTCTTTGTTTCTGTGACTTGCCAGGAGGATAAGTGCACCAGCAAATATTTAAGAATAACTGTCTCCGCTCCACCAGCAATAATTGAATTTTTTCCAATCCAGAAGTTTTATTCTGAACAAGACCACTATTCTTTTCACTAACTTTTCTAATGAATATTCGTGAGATCACAGACATGTCCTTTTGGAGCTTCCTCTTGCAATTATGGCCATGAGTCTCCCTCCACTGGTAAATCTGGAAGGAGACCCATTCCCTCTGGGCTCAGTGGATCTACTTAGAGGAGTGAAGCTATGTGATGCTTGCAGAACCCTGGTCAAAGCCTGCAGCTCCTTCAGTCCAATCAGTCTGAAACAGCCAGTATTTTTTGTGTTTCGATAATGAAAATGGAGTCAAACTACTAGACACCTTTCATCATCCAGGCATAGAACAAAGAAGGTTTTTAAATGGTTATTGGTCCAAAACATCAGCAGGTGATGCTGACGTTGCCATGTTCCTCTCTCCTGCCTTTTCTCATTAAAGATAAGAGGTTTCAAGGATAACGCCAACATGTGACTCATTTTTCAGTTACATACTTAAACACCTTAAGATGTAGTTTTAGGGGCACCAGGTGATAGCTAAGTATTTATTTGCTCAGTGCCACCAACTTATCCTCTCCCTTGCCATACATCCACCCAGCTATCCTGTATTTAACACTGCAATACTCGAGAACCATGAAAACGATGCACCCTCAGGTTCAGTTTTTCAGCAGAATCATGTATTAAATAGGTTGATTATCATTTGATTCTCTGCAGGGAGAACAAGGGGCCTGGTTTTGTGTTACATTAAGGTCGAAGCTACTGGACCTTGAAGTCCATCAATACAGTAGGTTGCATTTCTACATTGGTAGCGCTGAAGAGAAGCCTGAATTTGTGTATTGAACTCAGTTAAAAATACAGAAAATGATCAGAAACTACCCATACATATGCACACACATACACGCAGATATCTGGGAGCAGCTATTTAAAAAAGCTGAGACAGACTATAAGATTTCTGGTGGGATCATCTATAGAGATTCTATTTCCTAATCCAAAAGGCATCTATGTAAAATACACATTATCTTTGAAAGGCAAGAAAGCCAACTATTAGTGTGCATTATGTTTTAATCTTATTATGGGTTTGATAAGAATAACAAAAAAGCCCTACATAATTTGTTTTTATGCTACTATCATGCAGTAAAGCTCAGGCCCCTTACAGCAACACAGCTGACTGGATCTTAGCTTTTGTACCATGACCACTGGCCTGGTTGGTTGAATACATGAAACTTGGGTGCTTTATTTGTATGCTTTGTAGTTGCTTCTGCCATCTTTGATTAGTATCACCTGTAAATCTGCATGTAGTCACACCCAAGAGGAAAGCCAGACTCAGAAAACATTAGTGTCACTTGGCTTTATCCCCTCATCTTTTTTGTATAAAGGAGGAGAGATTTCTGATCGTGGCAGTGTATTTGTAAAGATAGCCTAGACAGCTGGATACCTTAAGGGCCTCAGTCTCCTCTCATATGTACTGGAATTAAAGCTGGTATAACTCTGTTAACTTCAATGGTGATTTATACCTGCATAAGTGAAAGGAGAACCACGTTCTGAGGTTTGTGAAAGATACTATGAAATTTGTTCTTTAAGCAAATTCACATTCCCATTAAAGATAAGATTGTGACATTGAGGATGTATTTCTCCCAAACTGTTTACTCCTGTACTCATTTGCTAAGGTGATGATGAGGGTGGCAGAGCTAGAACAGTGTTTATACAGACCAAGGGAGCAGATATAGAGGTCTTCCACAATGCAAATGCACAACTTACTTTTTAACATTTGGGCACACCACCTCTCTTCAGCGTAGGAACTGGCAAACATGCACAGTCTGCACACACAAACCAAAGCTGGTAGCACGTAAAATTTGTATGAAGGTCTGCATTTCACTTTCCTAAGCTAAAATATGGCTGTCAGACTTTGGCCCATGACAGTGTGTTTAGTACAGGTCATGCTTCATGTCCAGGCACGAGCCACCTGGACCAGACCCATGGAGAATTCTCAACTGGAAGTGGCCTTGTTAAATACTCTGTTACTAGGTGTGCTTTTCTGCTCATTATTGATCAAGACCAGGTTATGCACTATTATCTTCTGCTGCAGCAGAGACAGCCAATTTGACAGTGGTTAAACTCTCAGAAGTTCTGCTGTTCTTTGGTTTCCAGTGTGACACCCCAAAAGGAGATGTCTCAGTAAAATTCCAAATGATACTGAGCATTACATTAATTTTTAAGGAAAAAAACTGGAATAGGACTATGACAAACTGAAGGAAGCCAGAAACCACTGCCCTTTGCTTCTACTGCTACAAAACCAAACGTAAATTACAATTCGCTCCTGCATGCCCTTTCTTAAGCATGTAATCCCAATTACTGAGACAGTCCTCGTGGCTTCAGTGGAAGTACTTACATGATTACAGGCTCTCCTCAAGACAGAAAAATTTAGGTGACTTGTCTAAGAATTAGTTTCTCTGGAGGCTCTAGGCTGTGGAGACTTGTAGCACAATTTGAACTCTTTTTTGCATCACCAGATCAAATCTGGCCTTGGTAATAGTGAGAAATCATTACCATCTGAATTCTAATCCATGGCATATGTAATCGGGACTGGGTGGTCTCATAACTTCTAGGAGAGCAAACCTCATCTCATAAACCACCACTGCAGGTGGCACTTAAAATGGAGGTCTTTAGGCTCAGCGGTGTAAATCCTGCACTTTTTACCACTGTTGAATTCACACGGAATGTCTAGAAAATAAAACATAGCAAAGTTGGTTAGCTTTCTATTTTCTGACCCCTGAACATTTCCACTACATGTTTATTACCACTATTTTGAGGAAAAACAAGGAGAAAAAAGGACTTCAAGTGCATATTTTGTGTGAAATGATATAAACTACAAATTTTTTAACAAATCTCAATGACATGACCCCTAACCACCTGGGCTGTCAGGTCATGGGCAGAGAAGAGAATGGTTGGTTAGGGTCCTATGCAAAAGATAAACAGGTATTTCCACATCCGTCGGTATATCAAATGTAATTGATCTAGTTGACAAATAGTTTTGGACACACAAACTATTTTAAGCAACCTGAACTGGGCACCATATCAATTTACAAGATGAGCCATGATCTGTGTCTGTTTACATGCATTTATTGTGTTACATTGCAGGAAAGTTACTGCTTGGCCATCTTATCTCAGTGGTGTTTCAAAGTACCATATAAACCAGGTCAACCCTGCTGCAGCAACAGCTAGCAGACATCCTTGAGCTGGTATCTCCAGGATTTAAAATTTGCATGAAAAATTATAGCTAGCCCAAAGGAAAGCCCAACCAACAGCCAAAACATCATTGCCCATGATGGCAGGACTGAAAGGGAAGCACTTCTGACACTGTTGACAAGGTCTTTGATTGGTGGTAGCTCAGTGAAGGGGAGATGCAGCAACATGTACCATCCTCGGTAAGCAAAGTAGGTAGGGCTGTTTCTGCATGAAGAACCCCCAACTTTGGAGCAGACACTTTTGCTCTTGGCTAAAAATAGCCCAGCTCTCTTCTAAAACAGGTTTTTGACATGAGAGGGCCATGATAGGGGGATTGCTGTTTACATGCAAAAATGACGTTGATGAACAGAGAGGATATTATTGCAGTTCAGTGAAGAGCAGATAATATTTTTACTATGATTTCAATGTAATTTAAGTGGGTTTTATTCAAAAACATCTAGTATTTAGAGGACATGTATTTTATATATGATAAATCAAAATAAATGAGGAAGTGACAGAATAAGGAACTGAAGACTTTCAATAACATTTTAAAGTTACAAGTACACAAATGCACAAAACCTTAAAGACCTCCATCCAACAAAGCACTTACACGTATGCTTAATTTCAAGTCTCCCTACAGTCACGCTTTGCTGGATTGAGGCATAATAACGGTAAACTTCTAGGCCAAATTCTGGACTGAATTCAGTAGATGCAGATGTCTCTAAAAGGAAACAATATGTGTATGTAGAAAGCACATCTCTAGACACGCATGCCTGATCACTTGCATTCTTGTCCTGAAATTGTCAAGCACATGAACATTTGTTTCCCCAGATTTAAAATACTTGCCTTGTTTAACAGAGCCACAGTGGTGCTTTACTCTGCCAGCAGAAAAAATGGTCTCTGCCCAGAAGACCTTACAGTCTAAAATTTAAACAGATGAATAGTGGGTAAAATATAGGAAGGGATGAGAATGGAGGAGAGTTGGAGTCGTAGGCCCACACGGTTATTCATTATAGACATGTGCATTTTGTGGTTGCCAAGTTGTAAGTTTTAAATATAGAAGTTTACTTTTATGTAGAAGTAATAATTATTAACAGAGCACAAATCTTAGGGGGCTCTACAGATCATTTTGACAATCCAGAGTGAATGGGAGTTTTGCCACTCATGTCAATAGAGTCAGGCTTTTATTCCAAGTTTCTCCTTTAACCCATGTGTCCCCAGAAGAGACTTCACACAAATCTTTGTAGCCCACAGGTCTGCTCTGTCCTGTATAGCTTGGAAACTTGTGTCTAAACATCTGCTGATTCCCTGCTCTCACAAGGAGGATGTGTCATTCATCACACAGCTGTAAACAGCAGCAAACCCTTCCCCAGCCTTTCTTTATAGCCAACCCTCCTAATTAACCTTGCTGTCATCCAGAAGCCAAGTAGGAGACTCTAACAGAAGGGGAGTTGCTCCACAATACCTCACCTGCAAATTCACAATGCCTTTCCGAGATGAAAGGCATGTGGAAACACAGCCTAGGTAGTAATGGCCCATACAGGCAGCCATGCTCAGAGCTCTTGTCTGCTCCCACACACCCGAGGAACTGTAAATGCTGCCTACCCCTGGCTCCCATAGGAACAGGGATTTAAAACTGTCAGGCAGCAGCTTTCCCTGTTAACTTTCATTTTTGAAACAGCTGAGAACTGGAGGCTGTGAGGAAATCTGGGTCCAGTTTTTATTTTTAGATAAACTGCCAGGGAAATAAATCACACAATAATGATTTTCAGTAATTTTTATAGGAGAACTGACAACTCACTGTGGTGACTCAGTATTTGCAGAGTTCTCTACAATATTGTGTAAGCACTTTAATTTAATCCTTGACTGAAGGAATTCGGGGGATCTGGGCTTTGTTCCTTTAGTACTTTGGAGGTGTTTGAGCATGGGGTGGGAAGAAGGTAGCAATGGACAGACTGTCGTTCTTTAAAGCAATCATGCAAAGTTACATTAAATTAAATATTTTTCTGGTATTTAAGAACTTATACCCCACCTAAATTACACAAAATTAATTTATTAGAGATAGAAACTAACCTTAATAAAGTCACTGGTAAAGTTAAGAGTAATATGTGGGTTGGTCATGTTCTTGCCCAGGTTCAATGGACCGGCTGGGGAGGAAAAGCGCTTTCCAGAAAGATTATTCTCATAGCAAAATACCTTTGTAATACTAGCAAAGAATTAAGTACCCTAAGAAGTGTGAGTATGTGGGGGCGGTGGGAGGGTGTTGGTGGGTGGGTTTTGGGGTTTTTAACCTATTTGTAAAAAAATAGTCACATTAAGGTCAAATGGGGGGCTACGATGCTCTACTAAACCAAGGCACAGGCTCTGAGCAAAGAAACTGGCATTAGTTCAGTCACTTCAACCTGGCTCCGCACTGTCTGAAAGGTCCATTCACAGGGAAGTTAATGTAGTATCTTAGCCTGAATTACCTCCTTTTTATCACTACCTCCATGCTATTTAGATATAGATTTTTTAGTTAAATGTACTTGTTAAATTTTAATGTCCTTTTGAAACACTGATGAATTCAAATACCACTATATGCAGCTTGCTGGGTCCAAAGAGTCACAGAGCAGTAGAGCTGTTACTCAAGCCATGATGAAGTAGTTTAGCTACAGCAGTGGATCTTTTATTTTCAATATGGGCATGATGTAATAACTACCCAGTTAATACGCTTTAACTATTTAACATTGTCACATTTTATTCTTATAAATCACTATAGTAAACTAAGTTTGAAGCAGGTCTTCCACAAACTTGCCCTACACTGTTCTGATTTGCTCCCTCCCACCAAGGCAGACCTTCAGTACCTATAGACACTCAGCTGTCTGCGCAAGACAGACGTGCCCTTGTCCAAGGGATTGCACAGGCAGGCACTGTCCCTTTTGCAAAGGCCAAGCTGGAGGCAGCCACCACTGAGTACACACAGCTGCAGTACATTTATAGTATTGCACAAACTCAGACTTTGGAGAAAATTAACTCTTGAGGTAGCAATAATAGGAGCAACTAGATATTATTTGGGAATGGGAGGAAATAAATACTGATTTCTTTAGTTGTAAGTGTTCTTTTGGTTGGGACAATGCTTTGTTATGCAACTCAAATGCTAGAAAAATCAAGGAACCAGTGATTTCCTCTTACACTCACAAGACAGAACCAAGTATTTGTTGAAGTTCAACTGTGATGGACTAGGAAGTATAATACATAGGGTACATAAGCCTGGAGATGTTAAGGCAGGATAGGACTATTAGATCAGCTATCCCAACTCACAGCAAAAGCTATGAGACTGCCAAAATACCCCTTCATTAAGTTTAATACTTACACTTTGATTAATAGCTTCTACATAACTAAAGAGTATCATTCAGAGACATCTTGCAACGGTCTGAAGACACCAGGACACGTAGAACCCATCACAAATCCGAGCAGAGAGTTCCAGTGAGTACTTCGGAAAGGCTGCTTTTTTTCAGTTTCAACTTCAGTTTTCAGACATTGATTCTTCTGACACATTTCCCTGCTAGCTGAGAAAGTGCCCTAGTACCCTGAATTTTCTTCTCATGAAGGTACTTATATATTGTAATTGAGTCACTTCTCAATCTTTTTATAATGAAAGACAGAATAAAACAGCCTGTGACCTTTAGAGCATAGGCAGGTTTCCAGAAAAGTTTATGAAGGAGTAGAAGAAGTCTGAATTTGACTACTTGCAATGCTGTATCAGCAATCTCCCTTCTCAAACTTGCCAGCAGCTTTGATTCCCTTTGGGAAAAAAGCTATATACTCACACTAAAAAGCACATAAGCAGGTGTCAGTTCAGATTGCCCTTGCTCTCTCAGCCGGTTTTTGTGGACACAAGCACTGTTTATGACAAACCAATTTGAAATTGCATAGCAGGTAGATATTTAAATCTTGTCTAAATCTAAAGCCCTGGTGCTACTTCTAATAGCAGCTTTTGTTTCACTGAAGTATTTTCTTTTCATAGAAGTGGATTTCAACTAATCTTGCAATGATTTGAGAAAACCCTTTGCTGATCCCAATGTCATTACACACTGTTTGCAAGGGCTTGCCGGTGATTGTTGCCAGCATGGTCATTGGTGGACAGGGGCTGCTCCCCCTGCCAGCATCTTCCAAAGGCACTGCCTGGGTCTCTGATATGAAGCTATTTTCTGAACACAAGAGCCAGCGTGGTTTGGTTGGCGACTTGCACAAGCAACTACATATGATCTCATTATTAGAGAAGGAATTGGTGTGGAAAAGCAAGTTGCACCCTTGGCAGTGCATGCAGCACTCCCCGAGAGCCGTGCCTTGGACACCCCTCCTGGGAGCCAGCTGCTGCCGGGGCAGTGCTGCCCCATGGACCCCCTCCTGGGGGGCCATTTGCCAGTTGGCCCCTCGCACAGCAACCTGCTCCTTACCACAGAGCAGCGTGATGGTTACTCAAATCCACCCCCTGCTCTTGCTGGTGCCCAGACCCAGAGCTATGCCCAACAGCTCCATACAAAAACTTTTCTCCACTCTTCCCACCTCCCTTTCTGTTTTGCCACCTGTGACAGCAGCTCTCCCTGCTCACTCAAGACCCTGAAATCTAGCAGGGGAGGCTTCCCAGTCCCTTTTTCCCCAACAACCTCTCCAGCTCTCACACCTAGCCTGTGACAGCCCTGCACAGGGCCGTGCAGAGGTGACATGACTGAGCCACCAGTAACCACGGCTTGTAGGAGGAAAATGCTGCTGGGTTCCCCAACACAGCACAACCACTGGCACCAACAGCATCACAAATCCTGTCAGGGCTTCCCTGTCTGGCACTAAAGCCATACCTATTATTTATGGATACCCCTTTTTAAAATTAGATGATTACAAATTAGAAAATACATGTCCTTAAATCTGAAAGTGCAAGAAAGGGTTATAAATATGCTAAGTCATTCTTTTATGTGACCTGAATAATTATGGAAACTAAGAGTTGCAATTTAAAAGGATTTTCAAAACGCATCATCTTTTAAAAGGCACATCAGTGGAAGGTCGTCTGTGACCCTGGCATTCTGTGGGCTTTTCTGGTAGAGTAGATAGACCTAAAGTAAGATGACAGCTGCCCTCCCATAGTTACCAAGCAGGAAGCTGAAAAACTGAAAGCCACCCAAAATTTCAATATTAAAGCACGCTCAAATGGAATCAGAAAAAAAAAATAAGCGTTACGCTTAAATCTCTACAAGATGCTCTGAGCTTAAAGGAAGACGCTGATTTTTAATGCAGACACAACACATCTGTAATTATTATATACTACAATTATTGTAGCAGCATATGCAAATCTTGTACCGTGCAGTATGAGTGAGTAGGCTGCTCACACAGACAACTAGTTTGTGTGGTCATGGTAATCACAACTCAAGCAGGAGAGAAAGCCACGTGTGCACATCTGTCTTCCCATGTTTGGGAGCCCAGGCAGATCCACCCTTCTGTCCTATTAACCGTGTGCCCATCAACCTCACATCGGAGCAGCGTTTATATATTCAAAAATCAGAAGCATCAGTTCTAATGCTAAGGGACAAGTCCCATTGTCTTCTGGCATATCACGTTTTCTTTGAAATGACTTGTCCTAGATTTTTAGATTAAAAATAACGAGTATATAATTCATATATACCACATAAATTTTATATTAAAAAAAACTTAAAACCATACCTACAGTACTTTAGTACCTGACTTGTATATTTATGTGACTATTGTTAGAAGTGACTAATTGGGTTTGATTAGCTTCATCATTAATATTCTGTCCATAATTTAACATGCTTCAATAAAATACCCTAAAGCAGTATAGTGATTAGATTTCAGGAATATGTGTTTTGCAATTAAGTTGCTCTTGATTTTGATATGCAGATTAAGAAATGGTGGTCTCATTTAAAAAAAACTGCCCTTATTAACTCAGCAGTATACTCTGAAGATTAGGTAAGAAACCCAAGATTTTCTCTTTGTATATGCTAGTTAAAATGTATTTCAATCAAGCATATGTGGGCAAATCAGATTTGATTAGTTTAAGTTCACAGTCATTCTATCTAAATGAATAATGTGTCACCTAACATTGCAAAAATTTGATTAATAGTTTATCAGTTAATTAAAAATGGGGTTTAATTTTTCTTTTTTAGGAAAATGCAAGGTAGATATTCCTTGTCTTCATCATAAATGCAAATTATTTCAGCTTGAATCTATTGTTCCTTGCTCGCTTCTTAGCCAACTGGCAAGAAAATAAAGCTTTTAAAACGATCTCTTTTAGAGAGAAGTAGTAAAACTTTGTTTGCTTACACATATGGCTGCCACTTGTCCAACTTTGAGCAGGATAATCCGTGCACATCCTTACTCCTCCCCCAGCCTCTGCAGGGACTTCTTGGAGGAGGCCTCAGATCATCTTTGCTCCATCCCGCAGCAGGTCCAGGAGGACTCTGTGGATGAAGTGGCCAGGCAGGACCCACTGAAGGGTTCGGGGAAGAACAGAGGAGATGCCATCCACTCCTGGCAGTAAAAGGGAGAACCTCAGGGTAGGTGTTACTGGCAGCCCTGTGAGCTGAGTGCAGCAGCAGCTGACAGTCCCCATGGTCTCCTCTGTTAGCCAGCAAGGGTGCCAAGCCTCTCTTTGCAATGGCAGCTTCCCAGGACCATCAACCCGTCACAGGCACAGAGGAGCACAGGGGCAGGATGGCAGGCAGGAACCCAAACTAAGGGCTTCCAAGGAAGGGGGCTACCAGGCAGATGGGTTGTCTGAACACAGCTGCTCTAGGGTTGCACCTTGTGTATATATATTTATACACACAACGCGCATTCTCACTAGCAGACCTCCATCCTGCTTAGCCAGGGAGGGAAGCAGGAGGAAGCTGTTGGTGGTGCCTGCAGTTGTGCAAGCACTCTGTACATGTCTGATCTGTGCTGCCAGCTCTGCATGTGTATATGTACATATTTATGTGGTGTATGCAGGTGCCTACTGGGAATACACCTTCAGCCTCGCTGGTGGTTGGACCTGGGAGCTGCAGCAGTCTTGACCCTCTCAGGCTGTCAGATCCTACTTGATACATTTTCCTCCAACATTATCTATGCAAAACAATTTGGGAAGGAAGGGGAGATTTCCTCCATCTAAAAAACTTAGAAAGTTATTTACAAACACCATTATTAAATGAATGATAGTGCTACAAAAATCAAACACACAAAGTTAAAAACTGGCAAAGTTGAGGTTTCCCTTCAAGACCTCAGTTTGGTTACTTGGTGCAGCCACATCATATAGTTTTAATTATATTGTCCCATTTTACACTTTCTACAGGATTTTACGTTATCCAGTGCACAGCATGAGTAGTGCTCTCGGAATTAGCAAGCATGAAACATGTACATCTACACATGACATTATCCAAGTACACAATTTAAGATGCTTAGCAGAGCCTCTTTTAAAGATGCTCTTACAAGTCCCCATTATACCCTAGGGAAAGCAGCCAGGACTTTAGCAAGGAACACAGGACAGTCTTCACGCTGTAGAAAACAGTCCCAGGGGGTGCCTCTCATCACTCAAGCTAAGCATGGGGCTGCTACACAGAGCAGCCTGCGTGCTCCCTGTAAGCATCACCACCAGAGCAGGTGAGAGGGGCAGGATGGTGGTTTCTCTGGAAACCGTTCAGCAACTTCCAAGAAAATTTACCTGCTTTTCTTCAAGATGTCTGTTCCTTCATTTTTGCATTTGAATTAATGTTAAAACCAGAACAGAATATTAAAAATATCTACTCCAAAACAGCCAGCTGAGCTCCTCAAGCATCTGAGCTCCTTCCTCCTCCCCTCAGCACTGTCCGCCCCAAGGCTCGTACACACTGCCCGCAGTGCTCCGAGTATCCAGATCATCCCACCCTCTTCTTCTGCACAGACGTTTCAACATCCCCTGCTTTTCAATCTCTCCACAAATCAAATCTCTTATTTTAGTCCTTAGAACTGACTCTTCTGTTCCCTTGTCACCTACACTTTCCATACTTTATATCTTTATTTTTCTGCATGAGGCAGCCTCCCAGAAATGACAGAGAAGACTATTACTCTTTCTCCTTCTCTCTATAGCCACTACTGCTGCCACATCAGGAAGAAATCAGCTACTTAATTACAGCATATGAGACAGATAAAATGCCAATTTCACCTCCTATTTATAATGATCACTTAATTCTGCAGGCTTCCCACAAAGAGCAGAATCTGCATGCTGGTCCCTTGTATTTTCATATTGTTATTAATAATCTGAGCATGAGGGGGGTGAAAGACAGAAGAGACTATTTGCTGCTGTATAGTTCTACACTAGATATCGTAACTGTAGCACAATAACCCTGTTTGTGAGCAACTAAATGCACCTATATTAATGAAATCTGCAAAGCATTGTGCTTTCCTGACACAGGCTGTCCCTTCCGACTTCACAGGCCATCTTTTGATTGATAAATAGAAAGCTAAAAAAGTGGGGGAAAGCCTTTCTTGATTATCCATTGGACAAAAATGAAAGAAAACAGTTAACAGCAAACAAAAATCTCCAACTGCAAGTGGAAACACCCAATTACAGTGACATGCTCCTGGGTTATATTAGACAGAGGGTTACGAGTAACCCTGAATAACGGATCTGCTAAGGAATGCAGTTCACTTCAGTGGGAGCTAGGAGCACTCAGACTTATATAAACCAGGCCCATCAAGACTAACACCTAGATAACTGTGTCTCTAAGATAGACAGGAACTAATTGGTCATGGATAATAATTAACACGCTTGCCCTGTACCATTAATATATCATGGCTTGGTAACGTGGTATGACTGGGATCTATATCAAATGATTATGTCAATGGGCCATTAAGCAAATAGTATATTAAACCAGTAGAAGAGCATTGAGTGTTTGCTCCATAAATGGGTATATAACAGCAGGTTTAGGATTTAACTAGGCTCTCCAATAAATGAAATACTATATAAGCTGCAGGTTAGCAACAAATTTGCTCTACCTCGTTGGTTTCTATATAGAAACAGACACAAGAAGGCATTTTATATCTTAAGATTTGCACTTTAGCCAGTTAATATGAAATATTTTCCTATGAAAAGCCATACAAACATGACCACATAATTCTCTTCTAATAGAAATATTCCATTAACATTTCTGACAGAGGTCATCAATTATTTTTCATCACATTATTTTCACCATATCCAGCAGTTATCTGTAACACTGAGGACACTAAACATGCCTCACATGCTTTTTTCCTTCTCCAGTGTTTTGAGTTCAGCTTGCTACAGAAGTTTAGTGATGATGGAAACTCCTGGACAGGAGCCTGTGCAACCTGGAAACAAGGCAAGCCTCCCTTTCCCATGGTGCCCTAGATGTTGAAAGGCAGTTTTCCAGATGAAAGATATTTGACTTCTGTGCCTGTTCACCCTGAAGCCTTGCTATGAGGACATCCAAAAAGAAGAATAAAAAAAAGGAAAAATTTGAGTTGTAATGTGGATATTTATCCACCGAGGAATGTATTAAAAATGCAATGCTTGCACAGGTCACTCGTGGCAGCAGTCCCCAGCCATGCCTGGAAGAAGCTGGACTGGAATGGGTGTCAAAGTGCGAGGCACCAGGTAACAACAGGAAAGTCACAGAAAGAGCTGCTTCCCTCTGATGCTGAGCTCAGCCTCCGGGCACAGAGCTAGCCCCAGAGCTGCTCTGGCTGTGTGGGTTTTGCTGTACAGCCTGACAGTGACCTCCCAGACTTGCCTGGCTTCTCACTGTGGCTTTCAAGAGGACTCTTATAGAGGCTGGGTTGCTCTGTGACTCCCCAAGCCTCCCAGTCCTCAGCTTTAAACCAACTGCAAAGGAAACTCCTTCCACCTTATAAAGAAAATGCAGGACTGGTTTTCAAATGAACAGAAAGAAACTACAGAAAAAGCATGTCCCTGGGTACTGACCCTCTAGCAAAGCACAGTATTGCTGCCCTTCAGCAAGCAGCTAAGTCATGGCAGCAATCGCTCCCCACCAGCACCCGCCCAGCCTGCCCATCCTATATACAATATCCAGAGTCACCTTTTTTGTGTATCCTTTAACAAACTCATGTAAATAAAAGCCATGTGGGATTGATAGACACTATTACTCTGTAACAAAGACTTCAAAAACAACACGGAGAGGAGATGCAGAACCCAAGGTCCAGTTCAGTTATTATAAACTAAAAAGGAATTAAAAAAATAAACTACCAAGTAATTTGCTACAAGCTGCAGCCAGGGCCACGTCTCCTCCTGCTGCACAAGCAAAGGAGGAGCAGAGCTTTGGGGAGCACAGCCCCTACATCCCAGGGCTTGCTTGCTGTGTTTAGTCTGGTTCAGATGCCCATCCCCAGTTCTGGGCAGCTCAGCCGCAGGTTTGTGCCCTGTCCAGGAGGTGGGCAGGCTGCCCTTACCCATTGCTTCCTCGACAGCAGCTTGCCTCACCACCACTCCTAGCCTTGCTACAAGCTGCTGGTGTTCCCAGCATAGAGGTCTCCTCACATCCACCCACCGCCACTGCTGCCTTCGCAGTTGGCTTTCTGCACACCTCTGCTGAAGCCTCCCCGCCTGCCTGATGCCTCTTCCCCCTCCTGGGATTTTTCCCAAGCTTGCTCCTGCCAGCATACACAAGTTACTGCTGTTCTGGTTCTCACACGTTGAGCACAAATTGCTCCCCTCCACATGTGTTTTCTGTTCACCGATACATGGATCTGGTGACAGTAATCCTCTTTATTTTCAAAATGGTTAATGGGTTTGGGCTCAGTTTATCTCTGCCGTGTTCAGCTTCCTGGCCTCTATGAAGTGAGCATAAAACAAAGTTTCAAACATTTCTGTTCACTGTGCACAAGACTGAAGTGCTTGAAAAGATGCAAGATAGTGAAAAATCAGTGCAGTGTCTTTCTGCCTCACTCATGCCTGCCAATATCATTTAAAAAAAAAAAATCAATAGATTGCAATTTGCATTAATTTTAATAAATTTACATAAACTCAGGCAAATATATTGAAAGCTTTGTCCCTAACAATTTTAAAGTTATTCTGGAGCAAAATGCTAGCATCAAGAGCTCATTGCAGGCAGTTGCCTTGTGGGGTTGGCTAAAGCAGGCAGGTATTCCTCCCCCTACACAGGACAGCCTGGGCAGGCAGCATGGGCGTGGGAGCCAGGGCTGAACCTGCCCTGGCAGCACGCTTGGGAAAAGCAGGCACATCCCTGCCTACAGAACAGGCCCACGTGTATTCAAAATACTATGCACTGCTAGGTAGCCAAAAATGTAACTTCATTCAGTTAGAAATAAAGCAACCATTTGGTGGCAGAATAAGAGAGCCCAGACTTGTTTTATGACTGCAGCTAAGTACTCAAGCTCAGATTTTAAAGTAGCCTGTAATTATTGTTTCACTCCCACTTTTTGGAGCCCCTGAGGTGTGATCAGCCCCACGCTACCTTCAGCGGTCATTGAGCAGCAGATAGTTCAGGTTCCCATGGAAGTGTGGTTTGACACTGGGAGATTTCAACTTGGGCAGGCCAACAAATTGTCCTTCCCTTCACTGAGCCTCTAGGTCAGATCTGCCAGATCACCCACTCCAGGCTTCCTCAGCAACCTTTTCTCTTTTCAAGGAGGCATGTTTCATCTCCCAAATCCATAACTGATCAGGTGTAAAATTTGTTGCAAGACCATGAGATTGCTTTGGAAACATCAGGTTTCCCGGCCCCCAGTTGTGTTCTTCAGCCAGAGATGCATTCCCTTAGCCTGTGGTATAACCTGCTGCATAGCAGGACCAACCCCTGCAGAAGCAACCATTCTGCTGGTGCAAGGCACTTGGACACTCACTGTCACGTAGCAAGTAAAACCAAGCAGACAGGGCAGCTCAGTGTTGGCAGAGAAAAGCACAAGCCCCGTATTCCTACATCACACATCCCTACACCAGGGCTTTGCTGCTCACTCCCTCAGCAGGGCAAGCAGACCATGGTGCCATCCCCCATGAGCAGCCAATGCCTCTTGCCTCTTGGCATAGCAAGTCTGAGTAGAATCATGCTTCTTCAAGGTTTTTAAGCCATGTTGTTCTGCAAAAATGATGTAGGTGGCAGACAGACATAGCATGGTGCCCTTAAACTTCAGCAGTTGGCCACAGGCAATGAGCTACCACAACATAGCCCCTACCAAGATTCAAGGAAGAAAAATATTGCTGCTTACAGGCCTAAAACCAAAAATACAAGGGTAAAAATGAAGTGAGTAACCACTTCTCTGCAAAATGTGTAAAATATCAGTGAGGGAATAAAATCTGCAATTGGCTGGAATATAAATAACAAAAGCCTCACAAATACACCAAGGCCTTCAACATTGCAGTTAGACCAAAGAGGAGCAATGCATTGGAAAAAATTCTTTCAAATCCAGTTCAGAGAAGCTGAGTTCTGATGTTCTTCAACTCAGAGCTTAGAATAATTTTTTTCCCTGTAGGAACTTACACAAAAATGACAAAGAAGGAAAAATATATAAAAAGCCAAGAAATAATGACTTTTTAATCTTTGATGATATCTACTCAGAGGGTAACTATCTGTAAGGACTGCAAAATTTAACCTATCATTTTAATAGTGATAACAGAATTTATAGATTAAAGATTTATAGATTTTAAACATTTGGAACAAAACCATCTGGCTCCGCGATAGTCAGCCCCAGAGTCAGTGCTTCAATAGCGAGAGCTCTTCTCACTGAACAAAAGCCAAACCTCAAGTCGTCAACAGCATCTGGCTATGATAAAGCCTTGCTCCAACCCCAACTATTCAGAGATGCACTGCTAAGTTAGCAGGGTGCGCCTGAGAAGCTGAACTGCGGAAAGGGGTAGGTGAAGACACCGTAGGTGTCCTCCAGAAAGGCTGGATAAGGTATTGAGCATGTGCCTCGCTGGGTTGGGAAGAGGACAGTTAAGGCTGAGGAGACAGACTAAATTTTTAAAATCTGCTCTCACAGACATCAAACGCTCTCTGGGTGTTTACAGATGCTTCCAGCTGGGATGGAGGCAGCCCCTGGGAGCAGCCAGTGGGATGGTGCCATCCCAGGGAGGGTACCAATACAGTGCCCAGCTCTACTTGCCCAAGGAAACCACCTCTGCAGTCCCTCACTGTCCCCATCCTGGGGTTGGAGACCCGAAACTCCCCATCGCCGAAGCCTTGGCAAGGAAACAGGGTCTCCAAGGTGGGGGTGTCCAGGGGCTCACTCCCCTGCCTCCCACAAGCCCAGCACACCACCCGTTTTGAAGCTATTTCTGTTCCTCAATGGTAAGGTAGAAATAAAGAACTGGAGACAAATCTCTGACATTTTATAACTGCATTTGCACTAACAAATGTAGACGACACATTTATTGACATTGTAACAACTCCTCCAGGACAACAACATTTTTAAAAAAATGGAAGAGTAAAGATAAATTTCCCATAGATACTGCAATGAATCTTACACTGACATCCTAACAGCTCTGATTCAATCCTTGAATAGGGAAGAGCTCATTAAAAATATCTTCCCCAGTCGCTGCATGGGGCCGATGGCTCCTTCAGCCCAGCCCCAGCGACTCCCGCATGCAGCTGGTGATGCCAGACAGGGACAATTTATGGTTTCATGAATTTGATGAAGTGACATATACACTCAGATTAGTATGTTTGTAAGAATTGTAAAGGTTTCAGGCCCAGATTTTTGTGAACTACAAGTTTAATTGGCCCGCGATTACTATGACTGCATATGCAAATTAGATCAGAGCAATTTCACATGTAAATGGCCATAAATTGGGCATGCCAAGCCTGCTGTGGACTCGCTGCTGCTCTGCCCGCCTGGCACACGAGCCAGCCCTCAAACTCTCCGCACCTGCATCTCTCTGGTGTTACCCTTGGGATCCCATCCATGCAGCAACTGCTTCATGTCACGAGCAGTACCACTGACTGTGGTGGCACGTGGCTGAGAGTTTCAGTGATGGGCTAGGGAAAACACAGAGTGATGCACAGCTGAGAACATGGGAGGTGAGAGGAAGGGGTTGCAACCCCAAGGGTGAGCCAGCGCCTCTCCTCTCCAGAGGCTGCTTCTCTCCCCTTGTGAAATCCTAGCCCAGGCCTCTGCCAAGGGCTCACCTGTGCTGATAACTCACCAGCAATTAGAAGTTAACTTTAGGATAAAGTTTTTCTCACAGACTTGCCCCCTCTTCAGAATTTTCACAAGTTTTCCAGACATTAGCACCTTTCCCCCAGGATAGTCCCTCCCTCTTGGGTCTTTCTTTAAGGCAAGAAGTTCCTACAATTAGGATGAACTCCAAGCCGTAGGTACACAAATTGAGACTAAGCCCTCAAGATGAGGTGATTTGGTGGATTTTAACCTAAATTGCTGCCTTTCTGTTCAGGGCCCGGAGGAGATGGGAGAGGAGTTCCAGGTCTGGCACATGCATTCCTGTCCAGGCAGGAGGCACCCAGTAAGCTCCAGTTACATCATTAACACGAGCTTTGCTCTTGTGTATGGGACAAAACTACACAAGCAAGAATGCCATCAATCCCTATTGCAAATCCAAGTGTAGTTCAGACAAAAAACCTTTGCTATGGATTCAAATTGTAGCTCTGGCAGCAAGGGGAGAGTGGCTGGGGCACAGGTACACTGCAGAGCAGCACCTTTCTGCAGAGCCAAGCACCTGCCCAGGGGTGCCCAGGCTCAGGGCCAAGGGGGAGATTCTTCAGCAGCAGCAGCACCTGGGGACACTGCAGAAGAGCCACCTCAGAACTGCTGGCTCCAGACATAGCAGCTCTTGCTCCATTTCCCTAAATATCTCATTTGCACACTGTATTTGTTGTTCTTTTTAATGAAGAAGGACTTCAAATCTTCAGTGTGGACTTGGAGCTCTTAAAAAAAATTGAAAGGATAAAAGCCTAATATTAATGAAGAAAAACAGCTATGCAAGCCTGCAACAACTAATAACCAATGCAAAGCTGTACACTGACAAAGATTTGCTGGTCCCTAGTAAAAGTGAAGCACTGAGAGTTTTCATATAATACGCTCTTAAGGAAGACTCCAGTACTCAGTCTATCTGAACAAGATGCTTTAGGCTTAGTTTCCTGAAGACTTTTGTGCCATTTATGGACCATTTCTGCATGTAAAACAGGAAATTAGTGCACTAAAAATGACTTATGCACCAAATTAGTCTGTTTTCATACCCACAAAATCCCAGAGCAGCTGTATTTAACTCTGACCTAAGTATTCACCTCAGGGGTGCATTACCTAGAGAAGATGGAGTCAGATGGAAAAGCATTCACAGCTCCAGAAAGCTTATTTTACATATTCACCAATAACTTCATTTTGTGGAAGCAAGTGCAGATTTGGTGCACATCGTGCCATGACCCAGGGCACCAGGAGCTATTCCCATGGCACCAGATGCCCTCAGTGCTGCTCCACCTGACCATTTCTGTTATTCTCATGCTTTTCTGTTTTAGGTGAGTCCTAAAAATATATTCCAACTTACAAAATAAATCCAGGGTACCCAGCCTCAATAAACCAAATGTGTAACAATGCCATGCTTCCCATGCCTTGCTGCTGCTGGGCTACAAACTTCACCCAGGGATGGACACATAAATCTTGGGATCCCACATCAGTTTCCTTCTCCACATCAGCCCATGCCTGACAGTAGGGACTGAAAGCAAAGCTAAACCCGGGCCATGTTGTACAACAGCCTCCCAAACCAGGTGACCTTTACCCACCCATTTTCTGGGCATTTTCCAGAAAAGTAGAAATCCTCTCAGTTTCAGCAGGAGGCACCACTGAAAACTTCCCTGTAACTGTTGCTCAGCCTCTGGGCATATGTTCATTTTGAAGAGGTCACAAGTGAGAGCTGAAATAGCAATTTACTTCTTTTGCTCCCTTTAACTCAATGCAATCTCCTCTGTTTACATCTGCAAGCTAGACTCAGCAAAAACATCCTGCACAGATGAACTCTACAAGTACATAATAAATAAATAATAATAACAGTTTGTGTTAATATAGCACCTCTAATCCAATTATCTGAAAGCTCTTTGCAAATACTAATTAATTAAGTCTTGCAACACCCCTGTGACGTAGGTTATTATCCCCATTTTACACATGATAAATGGGAGTCACCAGGATGCTGCTTCCCTCGAGCACACGCTTAGCAGCACGGCCAGAGCAAGCCTTGGCTGGGCAGAGCCCATAGCCTGTGCTCCAACACCAGCTCCACTTTGCGTGCACATAGTATCACTTTGGAAAAAAGGTTTTTTGGGAAAGACTGTCACACCACAACAGCAGAAGGAAGGGAAGCTTCCTAGCCCTGACAACATCCCACCAGACCCAGCCCTCACACACAGCAAGCACCAGGCTCCCACTTGCTGCTTTCCTGCCCCAGAGGACCCCCACAGGAGTGCAGATCCATGCAGAGGAAAGAGATCATGCCTTACCTCTCCAGCCACCAGCACAACATCAAGCAATAATTGTCTTGGGTCTATTCCAAGGCAGGGATTGCAAAACAAATAGGTGTAAGGCAAGAGCTCAAGCCCAAAAAGGGCTCATGAGAGTACAGGACTCTTTTATGGGTGGCTTTGGTTTACTTCAGGTGCCATGAATTTAATCTGTAACTGGTGACAAGTGGAGCCATTTGTGTTCAGCTAGGAAGTGCCAATCCCAAAGGGCAGGTGGATGGAGGCTGGAAGGGAGTGAGTGTCTCCCAAGGGCTCCTGCACTGGCCTTGCCCACGGCAGCTGGGAAGGGTCAGACTCAGCACCGCCTGCACCAACACTGGCACAAATAATCTGCACCAATGTCTTTTGCATGTCTCAGCAATTTAATATTCACTTTATTCATCAGTCCTTTAAAAGTGATTCTAATGTGAAGAAAGCAAATCAGTTTTTAACTTGCATTTTATGAAAAATTCATTGTTAAAAAGAAATACAGTTGCTGCTCACTTTCTGCTGAAAGCAGGTTGGGTTATATCCCAAGTCAGAAAAAGTCAAGGCAAAACACCTCTGAAAATGACCCTTTTCTGCTCTCTCCTGACAGGGAAACACATTTGAAGGGCTTGGCATTTGTTACAACTATTTTGCATCCGCAGTTTTTAATAGCCTGCTGCTGGCTGGAAGAGCTGCCACAGCTCCCTGCACCAACCATCCAAGCTGGGGGCACTTTGGGGCAGGAACATGGTTGGACCCATTCCTTGCCTTGTTTCAACTTACCCCAGCACCAACGAAACGATGCAAAAAAGGAAATATTTTACATTCCTGTTGTATCTTTTCAGGAATATGCTGGTTTTCACCCCAGAAGAGCTTTGCTGTCAAACCCATCCCCACTGCACACTGAGCCATGGGCCACTTGGTAGTAACAAGGGGAAAATACCCTTTCGTCTACAATGAAATCCATCCTCCCCATTTTTAGCATCCAAGTAATAAAATTCACACAGCTAAATGAAAGATGTTGTTAATTATTTTACAGACTCGTTGCCAATTCATTCTCTCCCTTGTTATACTGAGGTCAGTTAAGTGCTGCAGCGAGTCCCAAGCTTCCCCAGTAGCACTGTGTGTGCAATGTGGAGCAAAGCGGGCGAGAAGGTGTATTGCTTCAAGTCAAACAAGATAAGGCGTGTTTGCCAGTTGATTACTAAACCTAAGAAAGATCAAACGGCTCCAGTGGAGGAGAACTGGGAACAGCAGCTCGTAGCAAGTGCTGTGGCTAATTCCAGACCAAAGGGGAAGCAGGATAAGAGGAAATTTATGAGTAAGCTCTTGAAGTAATGAAACGAAAGTAATGCTGATTGGCCTCATTTACAGCAGTTCAAAAGCTGATCGGCATCGCTGAAGTAGTGAAGGATCAACTGACAGTCATTTCCACAGTGAGGAGTGGAGCTGACCCACAGAACACAGCACAGGAGGTGTGAGTGGGGGGGGGCACTGCCACCGGCCCCAACAGAATCATAGAATGGTTTGGGTTGGAAGGGACCTTAAACATCATCTAATTCCAGCCCTGCTGCCATGGGCAGGGACACCTTCCATTAGACCAGGTGCTCAAAGTCCCATCCAACCATGCCTCCTACCAGCATCACTCAGCGGTACCGCTAACCCTGCTGGGGCACCAGCCCAGCTTCCGTGGGAAATGGGGTATGCAGTGCTGAGTGATGACCAGAGCAGATCACTGGCTCAGGTTGTTTTCCCTGTAAAATGGGGGGCAAGGCTGGAGAGCAGGTGAGTGCCCCAAAGATAACTCTTGGAAGACAAGCACCAAGCATGGAAGGTGTTGCCCTGGTGCAAATAGGAGCCTGAGGCCAGCTGGGATTTGTGGGAGCAGAACATTGGCTGAGGTCCCACCAAGAACTCGCCCTGCCTGTAGAGCTGGCGGGGCCACCCAGGGCTGCAGCAGCCCAGGGTGAACACAGGCTCTGCACCACGTGGTCCTCCCTGCTCACCCAGCGTGGTTGGGGCCATGCTCAATCACAACAGACGGTAACCAATAAATCAAAATAAAAGCCAACGGATCCTCAATTATTCTAGAGCCTATTTTTAGAATTAAGGAACCTTCTCTCCAACCGTTCATAGTGTGCTTCACCCAGATATGGGGCAGGGAGAAAGAGCAGCACATTTGTTACTAATATACCTTTGCTCCAGGACTGAGTTTGACCTGTGTCTGGGTCACAGTTGTATGGGAACATGTTATTTGTGAACATGGAACCATATGGAAAACATGTGATTCTGCTGAATTTGGACAAAACCATCTGCCCATAGGATGCACTGATGGAACACGCAGTTTATGGAAATATTTGTCTCTTCCTGGCTGATGTACTGTGTTATGGCTAATTTTGTAGTCCCCGTTGCATTAAGTCGGGTTGTGCAGTGAGAACAACATGCCTGATAAAATCTTATGTGAGACAATGAAATGTAATATATACATTTTGAAACTGTGGAGAGAAAACAGGTGTTTTCCACCTACATGTTGACTCCAGCCTTTATGTAAGCACAGAATCACTGTTCATAAACCTATATGGCCCAAACCATGGTGTTTCCAGTAGCATCCCACGTATCTGGGAGGGGAAAGGTGAACCCCAAGTGAGTGAGGTGTTCTTAAGCTTCGTATTTTGTTACTAAACACAGTGAGCTAGTTTAGTTTGGTCTCTGTAATGTGGAGTATCCTAATCATAGAGCCATGGAATGGTTTGGAAGGGACCTTTAAGGGTCCCCTAGTTCCAACCCCGTGCCATGGGCAGGGACCCCTCCCACCAGCCCACACTGCCCCGCAGCTGCACCAGCTGTTTTACAGGACACAATGGTTGTGCCTTTCTGAGTCGCTCCCACTCCCTGGGCATCGAAATCCAAACTTCATTCGCGTGGAACACAAAATCCCGTGAGCCGAGCAGGAGCTCCGCGGTGTCCCTGCGGACACGGAGCGGGCCGGGGTGGCGGGGCAGGGGCGGGCCGGGCTCTGCGGGGGGCGGCTGCTCAGCCAGGGGCGTCCCGCAAGGGAAACTTGTGATTTCTGGGGT
>VZRW01009898.1:11343-23019 GCA_013398125.1 Aegotheles bennettii | reverse complement strand
TTATTTATTTATTTAATAATATAAATTTATTATATCATTTCTATATGTAGGTAAGAGTACACATGACTGCAGAAGTAAAATCCTGGTTGGGAGCTACTGAAGCATGAAAAGATGTTTTGCAGATCAAGAATATTTTCAGCTCTGGCTTCATCAGGTTTATTTTTTAATAAGGATGAAGCTTTTAAGAAAACTGATTCAGAAATAAAATCTAAATCACTTGAGAATCAAAGATCTCCATGGATCATCTGTGGATACATAGAGGAACTACATCCATTCCTAAGGAGGCATGCAGAGTGTGTGTGCAGTGAAAGCTGAAAATGAGCACCTGGAACACAGTAAGTGTGACTGCAATGGGTTGAACGTCCTAGAACAGTGACTTACAATACCAGTAGCCTGTCCAATTTACTCAGAATTTGGTTCTCAATACAGTGCTGTCATTCATGCAATGTCCATTTTCAGTAAAATATTTAATCACTTATCACAGAGGCCTTCCAAAATTTAAACAAATGAAACCAGTAGCAAAATACTTCTGCTATTACACAACCAGGTATAACTCAAAACAGAAATTCTGATGTCTCCACAAATATCACTCACATTAAAAAGTTCCATATCCATAAATACTAAGCAAATGATAGTTGTTGCAGTATATGATAAAAAGCCAAATTATTACCATACAGGTTTAACTTCATAAATATCTAGTACTTGTATCCTTTCTAATTAGAGGTGAAATGTTACAGCATTTGGACAAGAATATTAAACATTTTCACTTTTTTCCAAAATATAATTTTTCAGTATAATTCACTGTCAGATATGGTTCTGCTAACATTTCAGTTATAAACTCTCATATCAAAGAATGATAAATTTAATTTTGTATTAATCATTCATTACATTAAGTATGAATAATCAAAATGAAATTAAATACAAAAGAATGGATACATGAGGTTTGATTGTTTCAAGTTATTTCAGTAATTTAAAAAATGTAGCATCTAGAAGTTTTTAACTGGCTTTCAAATAATTTCTCCAATAAATGAAACTGCTCAGCTGAAACAGATACCTGCTTTTACAATTGTTTGTTGTTTTTTTTAAAAAAAAAAGATGTCCAAATGCTGTGATTTCAACAATTATCCTACCCAACCAGCAGTTTTTTCTTAAGAATTCTCTTAAGCATGCTGCTATACGCTTGAGAGATACAGTTCCATAATAAATCTGATCTACCGTAGAAATGATACAGCTTAAAAAATACACTAGTGACTGACAAATGAGATTAGGTATAGCTCTTACTACTTGTTTTCTATTTAAGGCTACTGTTTCATAATCTAATTTTACCATTGTTACTACTATATAAAGAAAACCATATGACAATATTAGTGTCCTATTATTGACATCTAATTTTTCTCTGTATCTGTAATCAGTTATATCGTTCATGTAGTTTTATTAGAAAAAAATGTTCTGCTTTTTAAAAAATATAGTTTATTAAATCATTTCACTTATAAAACATGTATAAAAAACACAGCTACATTTGCAAACTATTTTTTATGTCTCCTGTTATATTCAGCATAAGTTTCAACTCCAGTAATCACTGAAATTTTTAATGGTGGCAGTGGAGATAAACTGAGCTAAACAAGATTAGTTCGGGAAATTAATTTATGCATAAGCAAATCAGCAAGACTGTAGAGAATTCTGATTTCCATATACAAAATTTCACATTTTACATATCATGTAGTTTACAATTATACTAAAAAAATAAAATACAAAACCTGTATACAAGTTGTGCATTTGGAAGAATCTGCTCTAGTTTGCTTGTGTTTTTTACCCTGAAGCAGAGCACAGCTGGAGATGGGTTGCTGGTGAAGACTTTAATAATCCCACTTGGGAATGATACTGTCATATCACCAGTAATCTTCACAATACATCTAGAAGAGAATGAAAACATCAGTTTTACTGCAACTGATTAACTGCCTAGTTTTAATATAATTTTTAAAGCAATCATTGTACTTTTACAATCTGATGAGCTGAATTCAAACCAGAAAATCAATTTCAAATGAGGATAATGTGGCACTATGACAATGTACTATCACTTTGAACTTGGAAGTCAGATGAAATAAGAAAAAAGTTTATCTGGTTAAGCATACAGTNGCAGGCCAATAGAGTGATAAGCCACTGCTGTCATTTATATCAGGGGAAAAAAAAACCACAAATCCTCCTTCTAATGTATATACATTTCCCCAAAAAATATTAAAAGTAAAACCAGTGTGGTTTCTTACTGTAACTTATTACATTCAAAACAATTCACTATTTAACTAACTTTGTGGGATCTGCTCCTTTAAAGTAGGCGTTAACAGATTCAGTAAGGGCTACTGCAACAGGCAAGGTATCCTGGTTTCCAAGGCTGACAGGACTGGGACCACGTGAAACACCTAGAATACATACAGTGTATAGGTTTAATTTTCAAAAAGCTTAGCAATAGATTACAGAACAGTTGACTACACCTTAGCAATAGATTACAGAACAGTTGACTACACCTGTCATTTTTACAAGACGTTACTACCATCAAGGTCACAGCAGAGTCCAAAGTATTACTTAAAAAGCATGTAGAAAAATATAAACATAGTACAGTACAATCACACCATCAAAACACTGCTTAGCAGCCTAAAAAAACAGGACTATCAGTATGATATTTTGTAAATGGACAGACACAAGGAAATACATGAGACAGACAGAGGAATACTGCATTAAAATGGCTACTGATGAAACTGAAGTCAACAGATTCAAAGGAAATTAGACATTAAGTACAATACTTTTAAAAAGTCCCTATTGGATGCTTATAGTATAAAAAAATGTATGATTAAATAGTCACAGAAATGCAAAGAATTCAGTTACAGTATGTACGAACATAAACGCACATACATTAATATTACCCCACATAAGTGAACTGTTGAAAATTCCTTTAACTATTTCAGTCAACAAAGATTACAATTCCCAAGCAGAAATTCTTGGAGAAGTATTTTGCAAAGTTTTCTAATGCTTATGTAGTAAAGATTCTGGGAGTACCTTAGAGGTACCAGGAGACCTGGTCATGTGGGATATGGAGAGGGCTGAGGTACTCAATGACTTTTGCCTCAGTCTTCACCAGCAAGGTCTCTAGCCACACCACTAAAGTTGCAGAAGGCAAAGGCAGGGACTGGGAGAAGGAAGAACTGCCCATTGTAGAAGAGCAGTTTCAAGACCATCTAAAGAACCTGAAGGTGCACAAGTCCATGGGACCTGACAAGATCTATCCGCAGGTCCTGAGGGAACTGGCAGATGAAGTTACAAAGCTGCTTTCCACCATATCTGAGAAGTCGTGGCAGTCCGGTGAAGTTCCCACTGACTGGAAAAGGGGAAACACAACCCCCATTTTTTAAGAAGGGAAAAAAGGAAGACCCAGGGAACTCCAGGCCACTCAGTCTCACCTCTGTGCCTGGTAAGGTCATAGAGCAGATCCTCCTGGAAACTATGCTAAGGCACATGGAAAACAAGGAGGTGACTGGTGACAGCCAACATGGCTTCACCAAGGGCAAATCCTGCCTGACAAATTTGGTGGATAACAGAAGAGCAACTGATGTCATCTATCTGGACCNTTGTCTGGATGGTCACACTCAAAGAGTTGTGGTCAATGGCTCAATGTCCAAGTGGAGACCAGTGATGAGTGGTGTTCCTCAGGGGTCGGTATTGGGACCTGTTCTCTTTGACATCTTTGTCAGTGACATGGATGGTGGGATTGGGTGCACCCTCAGCAAGTTTGCTGATGACACCAAGCTGTGTGGTGTGTTCAATACCCTGGAGGGAAGGGATGCCATCCAGAGGGACCTTGACAGGCTCTAGAGGCGGACCTGTACAAACAGCATGAAGTTCAACGGGTCCAAATGCAAGGTCCTGTACATGGGTCAGGACAATCCCATGCACAAATACAGGGGGGTGTTGGTTGATGAGAAGCTCAACATGAGCCAGCAATCACAGAATCACAGAATTCTAGGGTTGGAAGGGACCTCGAAGGATCATCTAGTCCAACCCCCATAAGCGCAATGTGCGCTTGTAGCTCAAAAAAGATAACCATATCCTGGGCTGCATCAAAAGGAGCATGACCAGCAGGTCGAGGGAGGGGATTCTCCCCCTCTGCTCTGCTCTCGTGAGACCCCACCTGGAGTACTGTGTCCAGTTCTGGAGTCCCCAACATAAGAAGGACATGGAGCTGTTGGAGTGAGTCCAGAGGAGGGCCACAAAGATGATCAGGGGACTGGAGCACCTCTCCTATGAAGACAGGCTGAGAGAGTTGGGGTTGTTCAGCCTGGAGAAGAGAAGGCTCCGAGGAGACCTCATAGCAGCCTTCCAGTACCTGAAGGGGCTACAGGAGAGCTGGAGAGGGACTTTTTACAAGGGAATGTAGTGATAGCATGAGGGGTAACAGTTTTAAGCTGAAAGAGGGTAAATTTCTATTAGGTATTAGAAAGAAATTCTTTACTATTCAGGTAATTTTAATATTGGCTAAACCGCTGTTGTAAAAATAAAATGTATTTTAAAAATATTATCTTTATTATCTGTATCTTCAAAGCTTTGTATTATTTAGAAATATAGAAACAGTTTTATCTATTTGTCTTTTGAGAAATAAGGATTGTCACAGTAAAAATACATTCCCTTTTCTTCCAAGAAAGTAGTAATGACTAAATAAACAAGATCAATTTTCAGCTTGTTTTGAGGAAGGAATAGATGGAAGATTATGTGTATAAAAATGGTTATATCAAGTTTTGGTGACTTCAGCAACATATAATTTGTTAAATAGTTGAGCTTTCAAGTTACTTGTATCTGCCGGACACCAGAAATAGGTGGAAAAATTTGTTTCAAAAGAAATACAGTATTATTAGCTGTAGTGCATTAGGATGATTACTTAGCACATAAATCTGCTTCTAGTAAAATACCTGGTGGTGTCTCACAAAGCTTTTCAGTTGTAGGAAGTGTTCCAATCAAAAGATCATCCTCTATTACGTTTAAATGAAACAAAACATTGCAAGAAAACTAAATATTTCAAGTAAAAATAGATGTTATAGATGTTAGACAATTTAATATATAAAAAAAACTTAGCCTGGATGGACCCTGGCAACCAAAATATCAGTTATCTCTCTATGACACTTCTCAGCATTTGGGAAACTGGTGGACTGTGGCAGCACTGCAGCAGCTAAGGTTAGGCAGATCTTATTAGCTTTGGTCCTGCACAGGGTGGAAACAGCTGCATTGCTTTCAATGCAGAAATCCTGCTAGAAGTTGTGCAGATGCTCTTCTGAGGTGCTGAGCCTGGGTGAGGAATCCTTGGCATCAGTAACATTCATAGATAACTGAGTGTTAAGAGTCTGATTTAACTTGGGACTAAAGTTGTAATAGTGTTCAGGAATTAAATACTTCAATTCTGCTACAGAAACAAGTTAAAATGCCTTAAAAAAACCCTACAAAAAACCCCCCCCCCAAGTCTCCTTGTTATTTGTTACAATCAAATATCATAACTGAAGGACTTGACTTTAAAAACATGAGAAAACCTTCTGAAATTAGTGGCAGCACAGGAAAACTGGTTTGCTTTTTATCTTCATCTTTTTTGATTGGTTGGTTATTTTGCTTTTACTAAACACCTCTGTTTAGCTTATATACTTCACGAACTTGAAGAAAAAGATGCATTAGTTTCATTTTTTTTGGAAACTGCAATTACAGGATAACAAACAAACAAAACCATAAAACCCCCTCAATTTTGTGAACATTTATAATAATTCAAATTTATCAGTATCCCAAAACATTTCTATAACTATGCAGTAACATCTTCTGAACAAATACATGATAACATTGTGCTTGATGAATGGATATACAAGCACACCAAATATGAATTCATGGAATATTTTAATTTTGAAAAATATTTCACTAAAGAACATGCCATAATTTGATCTATGGCCTAATCTAGTCAAATCCACTGTCCTGTCTCTCAGTGTCATTTAGAAGCAGGTATTGCAAAGGATGCTTGAAGTATCTAGATTGGACTCACATATGGAACAACTAATTCCAAGGAACGGGTTTTTCTTAACAGATGGAACTCAGTGGCAGAATTATACCATTTCTAAAATGAGTTAAAATGGTTAATTTAACTTACCAACTGTAGGTGTGTTTGCTGAAGCAGAAGAGTATATTGAGGAAATGCTCTCTGCATGTGCCAAGGGAGCTGCAGGTGGTAGACTGGAGATAGAGGTCAATGGAGGGCTGAATGGCCTAGGCTAAGCACAAGAGATCACGAGTATTACAGAGACAGAAAGTGGTTTTAAAAAGATGAAAAATAGACTGTAAATAGAAGAGTTCCTAATTTCATTTCCCAATCAATTTCATAGTGTTTCTCAACATATTTCTTTTAACACTTTATCCTAGTTTTTAGTGTAAAACAGAGAACCCACATTTTCTATGGGAATCAATTCCATTATTTGATAGCTTGTAATTTTTAATTTTTTTTTGCCTGGGTAGTTAAGTCTAATGTATTTGATTATGTAACAGCCTGTGAATAATTGTGCTATAACACAGTAGCAGAACCTAAGCTTATAGCCCTGTGTATGTTTGCAGCAAACGTAGATTTTCAGAGCTAAAGGAGAGCTACTAACAAACTGGAAGTGAGTCCAGCAGAGGGCAACTAAAATAGTTGAGGACTGGAAAACATGAGAGAGGGAGAGGCTGAAGGATCTGGGTTTGTTCAGCCTGGAGAAGAGAAGACTAAGGAGGGATCTACTAGCAGTCTTTCACTAGCTATGAAGAAGATGGAGTCAGGCTCTATTCGGAGGTGCAAGAGCTACAAACAAAGAAAATTTCAGCTGAACATAGGGAAAAGTTCATTCTTGTAACCTTGTGGTTAAGCCCTCGGACAGGTTGCCCAAAGAGGTTACGAGATCTTCCCTGGAGATTTTCAAAAATCAGCATGTCCCTGAGCAACCTGATGCAATTTTGAAGTTGGCTCTTCTTTGAACAGGAGGTTGGCCTGGAGGAGATCTTCAAAAGTCCCTTCCACCCTAAATCCTTGGATAGTTTTATGATCCATTTATCTGTTAAGGTATTAGTTTAAAATAACTAATGATCATTTTGGGATTAACCTATCTAAAAGGTACTGGAGCTCCTGAAGCATCTGTTTTGGTTGAATAATTGGTTTTGGGTTTTTTGGTTTTTTTAAATTTTGGTTCTATCACACTTCTCACTGAGTATATGACTTTTATATAGACTGTGGGAATTGTAAAAAGAAATGACATATAATAAGACAACTCACAATCTTCCACTGGTATCCAGATAATAGCCAATTTCTAAAACATGTAACTTTGTGCAGAATCATACTTTATAGCAAAACAGTACCAGCTAAATTCTTCTCTATAATTCTGATTATATGAATAAAAGATTTCATGGTCTAAGAGCAATTACTACAATTTTATACTGGAATGAGAAAAGAATCTCAAAATAAACCTTATTCTGACCTTATAACATTACAGAAAAGCAAGAGCTAAACAATGTTTCAGTTTTGTCAAAGCATAAGACCAAAATTTTGTCCATAACGAGAATACCATAGAATCATAGAATGGTTTGGGTTGGAAGGGACCTTAAAGATCATCCAGTGCCAACCCCTCCTGCCATGGGCAGGGACACCTCCCACTAGACCAGGTTGCTCAAAGCCTCATCCAACCTGGCCTTGAACACTTCCAGGGAGGGGCAGCCACAGCTTCTCTGGGCACCCTGTTCCATTGGATGGAAACTCCACTGTAACAGTACAAATTATATATTTGAAATTGAGTTACAATAGAGAATTAAAACAAACAAAAGAAAACACACAAAAAAACAACAATAATCAATACATACTATTTCATTAATTCCACTAAGTTTCCCTGTAGACAACTTTGGTCTTGAAGCGGGCCTCGGGGGAGGTACAATGGTGCCTACAAAAAGAGGAGTTGTGGGCCTTGCTGAAAGAAAGCAAATTTAAGGAAATCAATATTAGAAAGGTCACATTGAACATAAATATGTACTCACTTGAATAGAATAACTAGACGTTATGCTTCTATTAAAAGTTCCTATTTCACAAGCTCCATTTTGTAAAATTTACCACTAACCATAAATGTTTTAAAAATAGGACCGTGTGATACTCTGAAAAGTTACTCTAAAAATGGCATCACGGGCTTTGTCATTGCTCTCTGAGAATACTTAGTATAAAATCATTTGAGGTTCGTATGTAAAAAGATGGTTTTACTTGAGTTGCCTTTTGTGTATAGTCTATATGGATTCAGAATATAGGACAGTCTTTCATGTCTCACCACAAATGAAAAATTCAGTGGAAATTCATATTTGGTTCTGGCTGACAATGGCATAACTCTGATTACATCAAATTATGCCCTCTGAAATCCCACTGACTTCAATAAGTATACACCAATATAACAGATAAATTACTCTGTTGATTGCAAGAACACAGTAACTCCATATTACCTATTAGCTCCTATTACCTATTACCTATCATCACCCTCAAATTATTCTGAATAGTTCTTTGTAAATTAAATCAGTTAATGTTATTTAAAAATGTAACTTTTAAGTATGGAATTTTCTCAGGCATTCAGCATAACTTTGCCATCATTGAAGTATGGGAATTTCATCCCCAACTTGGGAAGAAAAAAATTAGGCTAATACTGACCACATTCACCTTAAGAGTTGCAAACTCAAATGTCCTCAAGAAAATTCACTTCTGAAATCTCAGTCATTCCTTTAAAATTCTTGTTATGCCCCAGGAAAACAGTGCATACTGAACATACTGCAGCAGACTAGTCAATCACAGGTATTCGGCGAGTCATGGCCTACTTGCCCAAATGCACTTTTCCTTTGCCCTCTTAGTATGTAGCATTACCACGATGTTATCCACACTTCAAAAATATTGGGTGTTAAAAAGGAACAGTTTTAAATACAATTTATTTAACTGTATTTCATCTGAAAACATCTATATATTCCTATTTCTAGAAAAGCAAAGGTTTGCACAGTTAAGAAAAAGCAATGTCTAATTAATTTGAATTTTTCTTCTTATTTCAAGTTCAATATTTATTTTGTTGTCCTAACTTTGAAGGAAATTGGTGCTAACAAGCAGTTTAGTACATTCTAAGTAAGATGATGAATTAATTTCAACATCAGGTGAGTGATAACAAAAAGAAAAATCAGTCCAAAGCTTGGTTTTTGGAGTCAGTTATTAGCAAGGAGCAGTACACAATGCATGCTTGCCATACCCTTATTTGTATGAACACAAGATGACACTAAACTATAGTCCAGTAGTGCTGAAGATAATGTGGAGGAAATTTCAGTAGCAGTGCCAGTTTCTTCAATGAATAATTGTTTGTGGCATAGAATATTATTGAAAAGGTCATTTTGACCCTCAGGAGCACAGCTGTTGGAAGAATTCCCAAGCAAAGCAGAAGAGGCAAGGCAGGCATTTTCCTTTTTAAAATGCAATCTTTGGGGCTCCTTCTTGTCTGCGCTTATGTGTATAATTGTAAGAAGTTCATTGGTGTGGTGGTGCAGACCCCTCTCCTCACTGGGCCGCATTGTGATGTCAACACCAGCCAATGTTGTTCTTGCTTTAGTTACAAGGGCGGTGAACCCAACATTGTTCTTGTTGCAATTAGCAAGTGCAGTAGGCTGAGACAATCTGGCACTTTCCAACCTTGCCTACTGGGGCAGTGAGTCAAAACAACTGGGTACCTTCTTGCTCTAGTGCAAATACAGTGATTTGGGACTCCCTAAACATACCCGGAACTCTGTTGTCTGGGAAAAATATCTGAGACCCCTTCTGCTCAGATCACCAGCCCTCTCTGAAAGTTGTCAAAGATTACCTGACTCAAATTGTGGCCACAATGGAAAAATACTGACCGAATTCAATCATCTTGTGACCCTGTAAATATCGATCCTAAAATGAGGCTCTTCTGAGCTCTCCGGGATCGCAGCNAGCTCTCCGGGATCGCAGCAGACTGCTACCCCATGCCTCATGAAGGAAGTTAGTCTATCCAAAGGAAAAGAGTAGTTCACTACTTTTCATTTTGAAAGAGAGAAAAAAAATAATCAAATTATAGTGGGTAATTTACTATAATTCAATCTCACAGAGATCAATCTGAAGAGTGAATATTTCACTACAACTGCTTTTCGTGCAGTTCAAAGATCATTAGGTACCAAAATTTATTAACATCTTAACATAGGTTAACCTCTATATCTGTGTGTGTGTAAGCAATTTATTTTAGAAACTTTGTTAAATCTTTAATTGAACCACTGTACTTGATTATAACAAATTGTTGATTATTGATTAAGAGTTGCTATTAGGAAATCATATAACCTTATTTTGTGATTTGTTATAATAGTGTCAATCAACCTCAATTTGCTGCTATTCCAAATCACACCAGGCCCATAATTATGTGTTAAAGCACTACACTGAAATCCCTACACCTAAACTCTTTAGTCATAAACTGTTGACAAAGTCTGGATTCAGCCACACCCAGACTCCTCTCTGAGGAGGAGTTTAGAAAGAAAGGGGGATCCATTCTGAACCTCGTAAATCAACGGGAGGGCCTTTCTCATTCTTTTCCCTGATCCCTGTGCAAATCACTCCAACCCGATCCTGACTCTATCTCCCCTATTCCTGTATAAATCATTGCTTCCAATCCATGTGTAAGTCACTCCAATCTAATTTCAACCCCTACACATTTCTTCCACATAGTAAGTAATAGAGTGAATCTTACCACCGAACTGTTAAGTCATTCTTTTATAAATCTATATTAATATCACCTTTTCTTAATATCTTTATTGGTGATTCTTTATGCAACCTTAAGACCTTCCACTCCTGTCCATGACAATCAGCAAAGGAAATGCACTGACTCTAAGATGACGAAACAAAGGATAAGTACTGGTACTCCCTGACAGTGCTGCCATAACACCAGATTTGCATAAAGTGCTAATGGCAAAGTCTCATGAAGATGGGCTTCTAGACCCAGAATCTGTCTGGTGTCCAAGCAAAGACTGAGATATTCAACACCAGGGCAAATCAGTAGTAGATGAGGAGGAGATCCTATTATGCTCTTTCTCAGTGTAACTGAAGGAAAAGGGAAGAACTGAAACTAGGAGCAACACTGAAATGATAAAAATTTCAATATAAATTCAGACTTCAAAAAAATATTCAATATCAACTGCATGAGGATTACTAACCAGTATGAAAAATAACTGATCTATTAAACTAAAAATCACACCACTTACAAATAAATGAAAAAAAACTTAGCCACATATCACATATACTTCATTCATACTCTCAACCAAGTAATTTCCCATTTTTAAGTAAGTCGTCAAGAAATTTATTGTGTTTCTCTTCCCTTTAAGGGCTTTAAGCTCCAGCCCTCTGATCATCTTCATGGCTGTTATGGTTTGATGGGACAGGCAAATTTTATGGTATTACTGCAAGGACCCAGAGAGGGGGGTGGAGTTTAGGACCCTTTGTGAAAAGGAATCCAGGGTGGGGAAAGCAGAGGAAGCCGTATTCCCTCCCACCTCCTGCCATACTCTATAAAAGCCAGGAAAACGGGAAATTCCTCCCCTTTCTTCCTGCTCTCCTTCCTTGCCTCCTTG
>VZRW01009894.1:0-11289 GCA_013398125.1 Aegotheles bennettii | reverse complement strand
TATGATCTTATGAGAGATAGTGTCAAAGGCCTCATAGATAGTGAAGACACTGAACTGGTGAAGTCCAGTTAGACAATATCCATGGATCTTCTCTCATCTAGCAGGCCAGTCATTTAATAGTAGAAAATTATCAGGTTGATCAAGCAAGAGTTACCTTAGTGAATCCATGCTGACTACTCCTGATGATTTTTTTGTCCCTAATGTGCCTGGAAATGGTTTTCAGGATTAGCTGCTCCACCACCTTCCCAGGAATCCAGATGAGGCTGATGGGCCTGTAGTTCTTAGGGTCCTCCTAGCTCTTCTTGAAGATGTAGGTGATATTTGCTTTGCTCCAGTCTTTGGGCACTTCTCCCAGTCTCCATGATTAATCAAAGATTATTGAGAGCGGCCTTGCAGTAACATCATTCAGCTCCCTCAGCACTTGTGAATTCATCCCATCAGGGCCCATGGACTTGTATATGTTCAGTTAGCTTAAGTATTCCCTGACCTGGTCCTGTGCCACCAAGGGTACCTCTTCCTTGTTTAAGCCTTTCCCCCTGGTCTTTAGCTTTCTTAACTTTGTTTCTGGATGCTCAAACAATGTTTCTGTATTTCTCCCTGGTCACCCATCCTTGCATCCACCCTCTGTATGCTTCCTTTTTGCTTTTAAAGAAGCCAAAGTCTCCTCTCCTGAAGTCAGAGTTTCAAGCTTGCTTTTCACACTCCTCCCTGTCCTCAGGGCACCTGAAGTCCACCATCTCATGGTCACTGCAATCAAGGTTGCCTTTGACATCCACATCCTCAATGAGCCTCTCTTTGTCTGTGAGCATGAGGTCCAACAGAGCACCTCTTCTTGTTGAATCTTTGTCACTTGGAGAAGGAAGTTATCTTTAATGCATTCCAGGAACCTCCCAGATTTCATATTTCCAGCTGTGTTGCCCCTCCAGCAGATATCAGGGTGGTTGAAGTCCCCTGAAGACCAGGGCCTGTGAACATGAGGCTGCCTCTATCTGTTTGTAGAGGACCTGATAAAGTAAAACCAATTGAGTCCTCTGGGTAGTCAGCAGAACAGTTCAGTGCACCCCACTAATCATGATACATATGAGTTTAGAGAAAGGGCACAGTGACAGAAAATTGCTGACCAGGAGTGAGAGATGAAATGTTCTCTGAAAAACACCATTCTTTACAGGGCAATTCAGTAATTTTATTTTGTAAGTTTCAATGTCATTAAGACACATGCTCTACTCATGCTACAAATAGGTTTCACACTTTGATGAATAAAACATTACTTTTGTTATTTAAAACCCCCTTAAACCCCGTATCGCTCATGTAGTATATTCATTCTGGCAAGGTGAATAAGAAAACAGTCTTTAAACTTCGGTGTAATAAGACTGGAATCCAGTGTAAAAATAAATTAGAGACAGAATTTAATTATTGCTTTCCTCTGCACGATTTGCTCCCTAGGCCCTTTTGCAAACTTTTTAACACTTATTTAAAATTCTTCTTTTATCCGTCATCTGTTGACATTATTTACATACAGAACTCTGATGTGTTTATCATACAATTAGAATAGATCTTCATTTTAATTAAATATCAATTCAGGATCACAGCTTCAAGCTATTTGTCAGCACTGATAGTGATCAATAGGAGATGCTGAGCAAGGAAGACAAATAGATTTTCTGAGTAGTCAAATATTTTCTATTTCTTCATGTACCTTATTTTTTAATAAAGGATGAAAAGATTAAATTTCTTGCATCCTTTTAGTTGTTCTCTGGCACATATTTAGAAAGTTGAAATCAGAAGCTAATTGCCACATCATTATGCCTAATTGACATGCTACTTTTTTCTCTGTAACTCACCATGACAGCTTTGTTTAACTGCGATGTGGAGACTGTCTGTTCCAGGAGTAAAACTTTCAGTAGCTGTGGGCAAATTCCTAGAAATAAAACTCAGTTAGGAGCCTGGCATTCACACCAGACCTTTTGAGGCCATGCATCCCCTGTCTTGCTATTGCAAACTCCACATCACATAACCTTGTAATTCACACCTTAAGTATATATCATACTCAGTTTACACTTGTTTATTTTTATGCTGACATAATTTCTGAGCTTCTGCAGATCTTTGACCAATTAGCATTTGTCCCTTCATGAGATGTTCATGGCCATATTCCTGATCAGTCTTTTATTCTTCCCTCTTGAGCAGAGTCTGTGTTCTTCTCAGTATCCTAGTAGTTCTCTGCACCTCTTAAATTTACCTGCATTGAACATGGATGAAAAAGGTTCAATGAAAGTGACCTCCTTCTAACACATGGTTACTTTCTCATCAACAATGAACTTGTTTTAGCCGATACAGGTTTGGATCACAGTTGCCTTTTCACATTTGCATCAATTTGGAGACATTGTGTGATTGAATACTATATCCTATACCTTCTTTTAGGTAATTTCTAAGTATTTGATTTCATAACACTATAGAAAATTCTTACTGTTAGTCCCGGAATCTGTCCTCTTCCATTTACATTGTTAGATTTTATCCATCTCTTAGTCATCCCTCCCACTGTCTCTTCCTTCTCCTCTCCCTCCCACATTCCCCAGCTCCTTCCTTCCTTCCTTCCTTCCTTCCTTCCTTGTCAGGGACACCTCCCACTAGACCAGGTTGCTCAAAGCCCCATCCAACCTGACCTTGAACACTTCCTTTGAGGGGGCAGCCACAATTTCTCTGGACAACCTGTGCCAGTGTCTCACCATCCTCACAGGAAAGAATTTTTTCCTAATATCTAATCTAAATCTACCCTCTCGCAGTTTGAAACCATTCCCCCTTGTCCCATCACTACATGTCCTTGTAAAAAGTCCCTCCCAACTTTCCTGTAGGCCCCTTCAGATACTGGAAGGCTGCTCTAAGCTCTCCCTGGAGCCTTCTCTTCTCCAGGCTGAATAACCCCAACTCCCTGTCTTCATAGGAGAGGTGCTCCAGCCCTCTGATCATCTTCATGGCCCTCCTCTGGACTTTCTCCAACAGCTCCATGTCCTTCTTATATAAGGGACACCATATCTAACATCAACAACCATGAGAAAAATAACAGCAAAAATCTTATCTTGTAATGAAGATTTTATGCAAAGGGAATTAAAGTGTGAAGAATCTTAGTGTTGAACAGCCGCTTCTGGGAATTCGCATTCAATGTATTACAAATAAAGATTACAGATATTTTATGCATGAAAAATTCTTTCATATTTTGTAGGATGTTATTCCTCAGCAATTAAGTTACATATAAGTACTACATTTTAAGTCTCAACATTTCTTCAGTTTGAAATTTTAAATTGCAATCTTTAAGAGTCTTTATCTTGAAAGAGAAAAGGGCCGAGGAACAAAAAAAGAAAGGGAGACACAGCAGAGGTATTTTTATTAACACTCATCATAGTGGCCTGTCACACTCGGATAGCAAATGGAAGGAGACTATAGCTTTGGGAGATCAAACAAAAGTAAGTTTACTAATAGAAAGGTCTCTTTTCCTTGTAGCAAATTCAAACTTGTATTAAATTTCTAGACTGAGACATCTTAATACTCACCTTTAACAGACCCATTTTAACAGAACAGTTCTAATAATTTATTTGCATTTTACTTCTGTGTCTACTGAGTATCAATTTCTGTTTCATGTATGTTATTATAGTAGTGATACTACCTATAGGTGTTATTTGCCTATGTACAAATGTATGTATAATTTGTGTGTTTATAAGTGCATGCATGTGCACGGATGTGCTAAATGATGATTATTTAGAAAGTTCCATATATTTATTATCAAGGGCTTCAGGATGTGAAAGATGAAATGGATGTGAAAGAGGAATTGACAAGTGAATGAAGAGGCAGAAATAGATCGTCCGTTAGTAACTAACTAGTTAAATTTCCATTTAGCAATGCTCTGGCTGTGGAGCTCAAGATCTTGCCCTGCTATGCCAAAGAGTATTTATTCCTTAAAAAGGTATGTTTGATGTAGCATATGCAGTGATGTTGTGATTGGGACTCAGTAAAATATGTATGGTTCACTCTAGCTACAAAGAGTATGATTGAAATTCTTTTATGGATCATTAAATCGCTCCTAAGAACAAACTCTTTTATCTGTGTCAAATGGTATTCCCTCTCATATATAAATACCATATTCTTATGTAAATATTTGCATGTCCATGTTTATCATTCACACTTCCATGAGTATTCAAGCATGTGAACTAATAATTTTCCTGTACAGTTTCTTACAGAAAGTCAAAAGAACCCAGATAAGTGAGTAAGATGATAAGAAGTAGGTTTTTAATTTTACAATATTTGCCCTGCTTCAGAAACAATAACACTTATTCAGACCCCACTTTGATTCCTACAAAGTATTTTTTCTTAGGATGTGACAAATGGACCTGTTGAAAATAAGGCTGAATCAAAATCCATTTATTTACATAAAAAATTACTTCAAAGTCACACCTTGTTGTAACACTCTTTGTAAAGATCAAAGATGTTGTGTTACTGAGTAATGTTAAATGTATTTTTAGGTGTGACATAATAGAACATGAGTGATTAGGAATGTTCAGTGTTTAAAAGTTGTGAGTGAAAATCCAAATAATACTCAAGTAGTCTTTATGGATCCATACTAACTAAATCACTAAGAATTTTATATAGTCACAAATGCTCTGGAGACTTAATTGCTAATTAAATGTTCACAATAGAATTTTAATTTGTGTGAACTTTTTAATTTTGAAATGTGATGGACCAAATAAAATATCTGTATAGATTTTAAAATAGATACTTATCTAAGTAAACAGAATCATATTTCCATTGTTAGCCAACAGAAATCACCAGCAAGTAAAAACACAAAGTGGGACTTAAAGACCACAGAAGTTCTTCAATAAAGTCTTTAACTCCAGATTTCTATATTTAGTAATTTTGAAAACCTTTGTCTTCCATCTTGGAAAGTCTTTTTATTTTGTCTTTTTTTTTGTTTGTTTGTTTGTTTGTTTGTTTCCCTTTTCTCCCCTTTCTTTAATAAATTTGAGCAATTTCAAATCTGTTTTGAGAAGAATTTTCAGGGCTGCCTAATTTGAGACTTATCAGTACCTCTTCCTCCCCCCCTCACATCTCTCAGCTTTTCTACTTCTACTTTGTTGCCTGTGGTTCAAGTAACATATCACAAAATAGCATTATAAACATGAATTGAAAAATCACTTGTTAATCTATTTAATATCATTCAAGGACATGGGCACCAGTCCAACAAGGTATTTAGACTCCTTACTGGTATTTAGGCTTCAAATGCTCTTCTGAAATCTCTTCCACTGATGTTTATTACCTCACAACTTGTGTGGACTAAAAGCATGCCCACAGGCAATTAAGGAAATTCAGCTAATGGCTGATAATTTATTAGGCCACTGTAATTCAATTCCATACTGTTATGTGCAGCTCTTTCAAATGAAGCTAATTCAAAGACTTTACTTAGTATGTTTACAGTAGCATATACAGGCCTTATCAAATTTCTCAAGGATATGCTATTACGTAATGTTTTAAACAAAATTAGTTTTCCTGACTATTCACACAGATTGGAAGTATTATGTAAAGCTATTTTACAAAATCAAAAAAATCAGTTTCTCTATTATAAGGGCAAACCTGTTATATATAGAGAGGATGACATTTAACATGCAACCTTCCCCATGAATGATGATTCTAGGTGTGTTAACTAAACGGTCCAAATGTTTTCCAGAGTTTCTTGTGCTGGATTGTATGTATATCACTGGGTCAGCTGGCAAATAGCAACTGCCAGGTACTGACATACTTTGGGCCCAGCCTGGTAAACTCTCATTCCCGTGAGTCACTCATGCATGTGACTGTTCCCATGTCTGCTGAAAGTTTCTGCAGACAAAAATCATACAGATTGGTCCTGATCAGCTTTTGCTTTGGGTAACAGCTGAAGTAGAAAAATCTGTGTCCAAGTGACTTTCACTTGAAAAAGATGGAGTTGCTGGAACATTTAAAATGCCAAATTCAGCAAGAACAAAGATATTCCTCTGGGTGAGTGTGACTCAAGTCCTAAATTACTCACAGTGAAACATGTTGGCAGTGTCATTTACAGAAAAGCAGGTGTAGTGTTACAATTAAAATACTTCACTTCATATCCCACCCACCACCTCTCTGTGAGAAACCCACCACCTCCCAGCTCCCAGTAGGGCTGATACTTACAAAATAGAAAAATGCAGTGAGGAAACTAGCAACTCAGTTTGAATCAGACTTGCTTCTCAGGAAAGTCAAGAAAAGATGAAGGCAGGGAAACACTCTAGGTGGTTAGTATAACAGTGCTACTTTCTAGAGTCATCCAAAGGATGGGAGTATGATGTGTCCATTAAAGAGTTTTTGAGCAGGTGGCAGATAAGACTGAATTTTGTTTTCAGAGTAATGAAAAGCAAAAAATATCTGCTAGCAATCACAGATGTAAACAGTTTCAAAGTAGAGAAAAAAATCAATAGTAAGGAGAGTCAAAGCATTCATATGTGTTATGGTTTGAAAGGGGCAGGCAAAAATCTTATTGACTTTTGCTGCCAGGACCCAGTGAATGAGGGGTGGAGTTTAGGACCCTGTTGTGAAAGGGGGTCTGGGTGTCAGGTGTCAGTATTCCACCCATTTTCCTGCCAGACTCTATAAAAGCCAGGAGGACGGGGGCTTTTGCTCTCTTGCCCTCGTGGTCTCCCTCCGGCTTTAGTCTCCCCTTTGGAGTCTTTCTCCTCTCTGGCTCTTGGTCTCCTCTCTTCTGCCCTCTGTTGCCACGCTCCCCTGCCTGCAGCTCGCCACGTGGAGCCCAGAGGAAAGGCCCAGCTTTTGGCTACCAGCTCGCCACGTGCTCTGCAGCATTCCAACTGCATCGGTTGCTGGAGTTTTGGACTCTTTTCTTCCCATCGGCTTTGCAGTGAAGGACCTTTCAGCAGCCTGTATCGCCGGTCATCTGAGCTCGGGTTGTATATATTTGTATATATGCACTTTTCCTTTCTCCTCTCCTGTTATTATTTCTCCCTGTGTCATTAAATTTGTTATAGTTTTTTTTAATTTCCAACCAGAGCCTGGTCTATTTTTCGGGGGGGAGTGATAGAAACAAAACTTTGGTTTGTGGCTTGCCGTGGCCGTTTGCAAAACCAGCACAATATGTATCAGAAATAAACTAGCACAGTAAATTTTCTGAAGTTTGACTTCCTTTCTTATTTGTTAGAAAAGACATTCTGCCATAAAGGTTGTTTCCATCTTTTTGTGAAAGTCAGGGAATACAGCCTGTGTCATGAAAAAAACCCACCCTGATCTGAGGTCTGAATATGCTGTGCACACTTTCCTCGTAGGGAATGAAAACATTAAATAATCATAGAGTGAGGGATAAGTTAGGTGAGTGAAGAAGGTTAGCTATGTACCAGTGACAGCAATTGTAAACCTGATCAAACAGGTCTCCTTAAAAGAAGTGGTAGCTGAGAACTGTACATCTGTATGAAGGCTGTATTGAAAGCTGTATTTCCGTTGTCCATTTGGCTGTGTTTTAGAGCTGAATTCTTTTGTGCTGTGCTGTTTCATGTATTTACATGTGAGTGAGAGAAAGAGAGATTTAAATGGACAAAAAAAAGAAAAGAAGACAAAGTGAATCAGTCGCCTAATATTTGCAAATAGTGTTTTTTCAACAATTTGTTTGCATGAACAAACAGTGTTTTATTCCAAATATTTTCCATTACTTCTTCAGTTCAAATCGAGAGTCAAATGATATATTTATTTCTTGAAAGAGCTCAAGATTTAAAAGATAAATAAGACTGTGTTGGCACAAAGGACTATAAAAACATTTCCATTGTACAGTGAGGGATAGAAAGAGATGATGAACTTCATGATGAAAATATTTTAGAATAAGAAAACAGATTTTCAAGAAAATCTCCCCCCCTCAAGGTGATTAGAAAGGAGATGGACCTTAGTAAAAAATAAGGTTTAATGACTTCAGTTATTTATTACCTCAGGTATGCTGCTGAAGTGCCTCAGGAAGCTACAGTTACTTGGGTTAGGACTTAACTCTTACGTTGACATCTATACGCAGGCACCTACATGTTGAGGAAGTCTGAGGCAAGTGCTTAAACATAAGCATCTCTTGCTGTGCTGTGTTCTCCATCTGCCAGTCCATATGCATGAGATTGTCCTAGGTCTTGTGTGACTTCTGGAAAGTCCTATTTAGATGTCTCAGATACCATAGAGCATCTCAAATTCAGATGTATATTTATGCAAGTGTTGCCTACCCTGGAGGACTAAAGCTTCATTATACATAAGGCAAATTCAGTCAATAATGTGAGTGGAGCCTGAAGATTTGGCTGACCACGTGTAGGTTCTTCTTTTAAAATGAGCAGATGCCTCTCACCCTGTCAGCTAAGATTTTAGCTCAGTTTCCTGAATGCAGGTGTCTTATGGCACTTTCAGACACCATAAAATATCCAGAATCTCCACGCAGAACATGACACCTTACAGGAAAGGGGAGGGGAGCTGGAAGTAAGACTTAATTGACACAAGTGCCTCAAATACCACTAGATGTTTATGCTAAAATGACCTAATGGATACCTGGAGCTCGTCTGAATAAAACAGGAGCTTAGAAGCCTAGCAGATGTGCCAATATCTATATGCATATGTTTACAGTCCAGAGCTGAATCCTGCCCTTGTGTTTTAGGGGTTTCTTTGGCTCTGCTTCCAAAACAGACCATATCTTCCATGATGTATTTTCCTCATTGAATTTAAATGAAAAGAAAGCATTTTAAAAGACGGAGAGTTTGGGCCTGAGACCACAGCATACATGAGGATATCTCTGGCATAACAGTGTGCACAAGGATGTTATTTACAGAGCACTCAAGAATATTGTTTGAGTATTGAATATTGATTTATCAGCTCATATCTAGCTTTTAATTAATTGTCTTCTTGCAGTGTTAAGATAACAGAAGTGTGAACAGGCAGAATTGAACCCTGGTCATAGTACATGGGCTATGCTTTTCACTATACTACTCACCACTGTTGAACTATATTAGCTATTAGTTTGTCCTGAAATGACAACCAGGTCCTCCAGCCTAAAGTTTACTGGAAAATAAGAAGAGAACAAAACCAAGGCTTCCTCTTAGTTAGGATCAGAGATAGGCTTCCAGAAGATCTGCAACATGACCAAAAAAGATCTTTTTTTAGCCTTTGTCACTAGGATTCCCAAGAAACCTCTAGAAGAAATAAAAACTGTCTATGTCTACTGGAGACCCTAAGGCAAAGTATTTGGTCTTTCCATGGCATGCCTTCTGCCAGAATTAATCTCCTCAGGAGGATTAGATGGTGCAGAGAGATATAAATCATATATAACTGTACCACTTTGTGGAAATTTGGTCTGCTGTCAACTCAGACCACTCTGGAAATTTCCTGCTCGTTTTTATTACCTACTAAACTGCTTTACTGTAAGGCTGGAAGCCATAAGTTTTTTTATGTCAGAACTCACAGGATAATACCTTCTTGAATGGCTCACAGCTGCGTGAATGATGATATTGTCTGCTACTGAAGAAAAATCAGAGATATGGTCAGTGTCTGTTATCATGTCATTTTACACATCATTTTATCACCTGCACTATCTCCAGCACCTAGAATTGTCTCCTCAAAGCTTTTACCCCTTTACTGTAAGTTGCTGAGTTATTGCTAGTGAAAATTGCATTTCCTCTTGAAAATGTGTAGTGATGCAGTTAATCAAAGTAAACAGTAAAGGAATGCCGAACTCCATGTGAGCTAAGGGTCTGATTCTGCCACTAGTACTTCCATTGAATATCTCTTACTGAAGTGAGTACCCTCACAAAGGATAATTGAACTATTCAGATGAAAAAAATATTACCCACTGTGTATAGGCATTGGAGAGTTCAATTCTGTATGCTAGTCACTGGGAGAGAACTCATAAAGAATTATGAATTACAATAAACAGAAGTGATAAGTGAGATTATTTTGATTTCAAAGAATGACAGTAAAAGTTTTCATCTGTTAGTTTTCTTAAAATTCTTATGTCTGTCATGTAATGATTGGCCAGCAGCCACCGTACTTGCCTGGTGATGCTGAACTGTCAGTCCAGATCATCTCTTTAACTGTAACAAGGTACTTTTTAATAGCCAGTAATAGCTGCTACTAGACTTTGCCTGTCCTGTAGAGCAGGTGGAGAGGTGATTTTATGAGAGGCACTGACACCTCTCAGAGCCTGTTTTTGTGTTAGCTGCTTCTAGTCGGTACTGAAAAATTACTTTGCTGCCTGCATGTATTTGCCAGGCAAACCAGATTTGTGCATGTATAAGTATACATTTCAATATTGAAACCTAGCAGATGAGGTCCCTTGATTGTTAAAAGAAAATTTAGATTTCAGGCAGCATATGTTATAGCTTCCAGAAACCAGCTCTTAAATTAAAGAGTCACTGAGTTCTTCAAAACTTTTTCAAGTGCTGATTAACAAGGCAATGTAAACCCTTTACAACTTTTTGCCCTTTCCCTTTATTAAATGCCTGACATTTAGCAAAATTAGTTGATGGAATACGATGAGTCTTACTACGTGTACTGTGTGATGGAACATGATACAAACCTAACACAAAATCTGAACTGAAATATTGCCATTAGTTTGGACACCCACTGTTTAATGTGATTTTTTTCTGAAGAAAATTACTCACAGGAGCAAAGCGTTTCAAGAGGATGTGGTACTGCAGGAGAGTGGCACAGCCCCACATTAATCTTTTTCCAATTAGAACTTGGGAACAGTTCTGGTGCCTGGAGAGCTTCAAGATTTCCTCAAATGTTACCTCTCCATTAGCAGCTTCAAGGTATTTACTCACAAAAACACAACAAAAAAGAAAAAATAGGTTTTCTCCAAAAGGAGTGAAAATGAAGGTGGAAACAAGAAACAATTCAAATGTTTGAAATATAATGTAAAGATCCAAGGCAACAAAACAGAGCAGACAGAATTATTGGCATGCTGGGTAGATAACAAGCAATAACAGTTGTTAGAAATACAGTGCAATAATTATCCTGAGTAAAATGAAGGTATGTGTTTTAGGGGAAAAAACAAAGGTAAGGAGGAAGTCATATAATAATACTATGTAATGATGATGTGTAAAGACAGGAAAGTGGAAAGAGTTGAGAAAACATAAACTGTCAAATTATCAAAATGTTATGTGGATGAATTTCAAAATAAGTTCTATTAAACTAGTGTTAGAAATAAAATATGAATGGCTATGTTCAAATTGCACAAGTAGACATATAAACTAAAATTCATATAATCACAGAATC
>VZRW01009891.1:0-45477 GCA_013398125.1 Aegotheles bennettii | reverse complement strand
TTCTGTGATTCTGTGAACTTACTTTTCACATGCAGACAAGAAAGAAATGATTCCCAGCTCCTTTAAGTGAGACTTAATAAAACAAGAAAAATCTGGAAAAATATAGCCTTGCCCAATAAAATAGATGATCTGACAAATATAATTGCCTACAGAGCAACACAAAATATCTTTGAGCCATTTTGAGTAATAGCAAGCACAAATTTATTCCTCATGACCTAGTACTTTTGTTCAGAAGCAGTAGTAATTAAAACAGTGTTCACATCTTTTAAGTGATACAAAACCAGTACAGAGAAAGGATTTTAGCCATATAGACATGCATGAGCTTCCAGGGAAGCTTTTGTTACAGGCAACAATTTCATTCATACAAACAATATCATCATACAGAGACATCACATAATAACAGAGTTTTTGACCCCAAACTTGTCCTTCCTGAAACTACTGTTGACTTCAGTGGAGACAAGATGTAGCTCTGTATTTTTTAAAACTCAAAGTAGATTTTCTGTCATGAGTGTTTTCCATATATAGTAGTAACACATGATAGGAAAACTTTACCCTACTTACTCTCATCTGCATCTGTGTACCAAGCTAAACACAGTCCTGGCTGAGTGCATGTGATGCATTTGATGTTAGGGATGCTGGATGGATAAGAAATGTGACTGACTAGTCTTTTAAATAAAGATTTGTCACATTGTATTTTAAGCTCAAAAAACCACTGTATTCAGAAATACAATTCATTTGCATTTTTAAGGCTGCTAATATTTTCCCAACAGCAAGTGGAAATAAGGAATGATATAAAACATAGATGATCACAGAACAAAAACCTTGATTGCTAATTAACTTGACTGGATCTGATGTGGTGAACTTGTGAGAATCAGGGCAGTTTCTATTAATATTCTGAAAAATATCTCAGATCTAATTCATTCATAACAGACTCACTTCCTCAGGCACAAGATAGACATGTTGTCTCTGAGTGGATAAAACTGTGACACATAAGTCCTTAATTCAAGATATTATTCATTTTCCTTCCCTTTCTGTTCTTGGAAAAATGGAAAATGCTACCATGAAGCTAGCAAACTGAAGGACCTAATAGCAATGAATCAGGAATAAATGCATTTAGAGTGTATGTCTCATCACTGGTTTGACATGCAGCACTTGAAGAAGATATCTGTTCTGCGTTTCTTGGTAAAAAATTCTATTCTACCATCCTTCTTCTGCCATGCAGGACTCTCAGCATCAGCAGTGTGTGGTGTACTGCAGAGAAAGCAGGACAATTGGAGTTACCTGAAAGAAAGAATTCAGCTGAAGAAGCTGAACTGACTTCTGCACACTTCTTCAGGAGAATTCCACTGTGAATAGGCGTTAGGGAGTTGTAACATTGGGCAGCTTTGGGCAGTTTTATCTTTTGCTGTTCGCAAAGTGTGCCAGGGTGCAGCTGGGAATTCTTTTCACAAACACTAACCCAATAGTATCTTTTGATACTATTTTTGGGTTTCCTGCCAGTATCTTGTATCCCTAAGGCTTGCCTGTGCTTAAAAGGGATAGCCATACTGCTACAGCTATGCAATCCCTCCTCCCTCTGGTGTGGAAACAGCTTATACAAGAACAGGAGTTCCTTTGACGGTACCATTTTCAGGATAAGCTGCACTGACAAAGGAACTGTTTACTTGTTTAATGGAATCTATTCGGATTTTTTAGCATAGTTATGTTGCTTAAAGCCATGAGATTTTCCTACTCTTAATAGACTTAGTTATGCCTGCAAAAATTCAAAATGTAGATCTGCTTTGGGTGTGTGATTCAATGGTTAATTCAGCAATAGCAAGAAAAGTTCTGTGGGCCTTTTTTCTTAACACCTAACATTTTTTCAATGAAAATACCATATTATATTAACAAGGACTCTCAGAAAAATTCCCAAATGTCATATTCCTTAATTTTATGTAGCCTGTAGCCATACTTCTCTTTGTTTTCATGTTATTATTGAATAATGATGTGGATCACTGAAGGTATATGAAAGTCTTCCTTGGCCCTCAGGATTGAAATGGCTTCTTTTACCTATTCTAGACAGCATAGTTGTGTTAATTATGTGTACTATTAGAAATGTTTTACATGACCTTTGAAAAGTCAGATAAGTTCAGAGCATTGATTTCAGGTGAAATCACATGCAGAATTACTTTTAAGGGTAAGCCTCTGCTAGAGTTCCACAAACACCATGAGCTGACGTAAAGGTCCTCTGGTGCATCCTGTACTCCCCCAGCTCAGTAATCTGCTCCTTTCCCCTCCTCTCTTCCTGTTTGTTTATGTAGGAGTTTGTGCAACTGTGTAGTGAACTGGAGCAGGAAAGTCATCGGGGTAAAACTAACTTGTCAGAAAAGTGGTTAATTTTAACCTAAATTAACTCCTTGACAGAGCTGACTGTGTGTCTGCAAAGCACAAGTGTGACATGGCAGGCAGGGAATAAGGCCCATGTGAGACGATTTCTTCTCGCAGTGGTCCTGACTTCTGCCTGACTGGTGGTCTTGGAGTTGCAGTGTAGACATGTGCACAAGCCTCAGTTTCTCCTCCACAGTATGGGGAAAACAGTTCTTTCTCACCTCTCATTGATGCTGTGAAGATAAAATTTTACAGACTCTGTGACTGTCAATTTTAGACATACATGTATCATAGGTGAATTAAAGTGGCAACACCAACAGTAAAACAAAATGCAACAGGAATAGATCTATCAAATTTCCATCCTTTCACTCACTTCAGGATTGGAGAGTCACCCTGGTGCTGTGGGCTTGATACCATGCTGTGCATGAACATCTAAGAATCCTCACTCAGCGTATGTAGAGCCCTGGAACCTAAATAGGAGAACTCATGTTTTTATGCATTCATTGAATCAGTTTGTATAACTCCACTGGCAAAAATACAGATTGTGGGTGTTACTTCATAATTTTGCTGAGCATCCTAATATTGATTTTATGAGAAGAAAAATGTGTCTTTTAAAATATTCCTTTTTCAGAAACACCTGAATCTTTGTGAAGTCTAGTGTAAAGTACCCTTTGGGCAATTGGACAGACACTGTTTATACATGTCAATAAGAGGCTTCTGTAAAGTAGGTCCTTTAAAACTGATATAGTAAAAAATGCTGCCTTTTAAAAATTATAATTGATTTTAAATTGTTTTCAAGCAATGCTATAAATAAGCATTTCAGTTAAACATTGATCAGGTTAATATTTAGTTACTAATAACTTAAATATGTGATTATCAGAAAATATACTCTTTTTATTAAGTGCAGAGAGAACATAGGTTTAAAACCAAAGGACTCAGTGGATCTCTGAATTCTCTGGGGCTATCCTATCAGTAATCAACACCAGCTGTTCCACCATGCTGGTCAAAATTCCAGAGGGTAAGGCATGGTTTGTTTCCTGCATTAGGCATTTGAAAGAGCATTTAACAGCAGTTGCCATGCTGTTTAACTTTTCAATGATAACAGAATTATTCTTAAAAACTGCTTCATAACAGTCTTTCACAACCAGAGTCAGTCAATAGATAATCAAAGCTTTCTCAAATGCATATACCCATATAATGCAAATTTTAGTGGTTTATTTTACCTGAAGATCTTGTATGTGACTGGTTTTGATCTTAATAGAAGTGAATGTCATTTGCAGTTTTGGAGAAAGCAGTAGCTGTGATACCAGTTCTGATGGGAAAATTATAAGGAACTTGGAATATTTCAGTACCTGCTGAAAACCCTTAAGTTCAGTACTGTTATAATTGTGTCTCCCTTGTTTTGTAGAAAAAATGCCAAGTTTTTTCTAAACATATATTATATTTAGAGTGAACTAGACTAGATAGACTGGGGAAAGCTTCTGTTTCTCAGCTCTAAGAAAAGGACTGAAAAATCTATGAAAGGAAGGAAATCAGGACTATTATTTATGCAGGTCTAAATTCATGGCCTATGCTGACATCATTTCCTCCCTGTTTTCAGTCTATAGTGAGATAAAAGTATCAGGCCCTCATTTTTTGTAAAATCAAACCAACTGAATCCATATCAATAGGAATTATAAAATAGTCTTCCTGACAGATATCTGTATGCTGATGAATAGATTGCATTATAATGCAGACTGCATATTTTATGAGTAATCTCAGGATCTACTAAGATCTTTCAGTTTATATTGTTAGTCGGTAAGGGTTGATTACATGCATGAAAAATCATGGAAAGACTGCTATTTACCTGAAAAAGTTCTGGATAAGCCATTTTTGTAGTAGAATTTCACTCCTGATAAGTCTTTGCCCTCATCTGAAGTGCTGAATTTTAAAAAAACATTGAGATGGCTAGAGGAAGGAGTAATGCTAAATGGTGAAATCCAGAAAGATAGATAGGGAGTGGATTCATCATCCTGCACCAGAAGAAGATGAACTAAACCAGGTAATAGGTTTCCTTTCTGCAGGAAACACACCATTTGGGCAAGTTTGGATGATGGAGAAGTATCTTTTAGTTTTCTACTCACCGCCACTCACTTTTTACTCACTGCTTCATGACATCTAACATGTTTTTTATTTATCACACAAAATTCATTTCAGAATTCAAACCTAACTCTGAAGTCACCAACTGATGTACAAAGTATATCACGTCATGTCATATCAGTCCCTCAGTCTATCCTACTAAATCATAGAACATGCCAAGTTGGAAGGAACCCTCCATGATCATCGAGTCCAACTCCTGTAACTAAAAGTCAGCATTACATATTACTGAATAATAATCTTTGATACATGTGCATTACAAAGCTCTATGCTCATTACTGAAATGGATTTTAGGGTGTTAAATTACGATGTATATATATGATGCATATTATAGCTCATCTTTCCAGAGACCAGCGTCTGGCAATTTCTTTACATTTTTATATTTGCTATGATTTTAGTAAATATTTACTTTAATAAATGTTGCATTTCAAATTATTTTTTTCAACTGAATAGACAAGCAACATGAATTTGATATGTCTATTTCATTCCAACTGATAAAATAAAATGATCATTGGGATATCTATGAGAAAATTACATGACTATCAAAAGCTGAAAATCCTAACTCCTGATTGTTTGATTAGGAAACACTAGTACATTCTCTCCCTCACCAAAACACATATTTGTTCATAATGGACAATGAGGCTAATTATGCAGTATCTCCTTGCATGCTGACTGAAGCTGGTTTGCATGTTAATGTGGAGAAGAAACAGCATTAAGACTGTCAGTGCTGGACATGCTTCAATGTTGCCTTTTAATTAAAAGTTCAAATTTCTGAAAGAATAGCTGGAAAAGAATGTACCGGAATCTTACACAAGAGCTCAACTTACAAAACACAGCAGTCACATGGGTTTGTTTCCTGTCACACACTGTTAGCATCAATGACATTGCTGCTGCCAAGTTCACTTGATCTATGCATAAAAGAGATGCTTACTTTTCAAGAGTTATTTGCCCAGCAATAATGAAAACATCCCAAATTCCTTCATAGTTAACATGCCCCCACCCCCAGCCGTTATTAATATGTGTCCATACAGCTCAAGCAAAACAAAGTATTGAATTGCTGACCTCACAACTTTTCCTGTTGGGTGGGAGTTGCTTTGATTTAGGGTGTTTTTCTTTTTTTCATGAGGAGTGGAGTTCTCTTTTTATGGGTGTTGCATGAATGCACATTTTCTGTATTTACTAGCTTATCTGCAGCATTTTGCATGGATTCCTAGATTGAAGTTCCTCTGTCATTAGTGGAAATTGAGATAGCTGGCAGTTCTTTCAAAGCTAGATTTATGTCCTAAATGTACAACAGCCCAAGGAAACTAATGCTCCAAGTTTGTGATTTAAATCATTCATTCCTAGCAGTAAGTGAATATCATGTTTTCAAAGATAACATGTCAAAGTTTCCCAGAGATATTCATTACAATGGGTCACATCTGATTATCTGTTGCACTGGAGTAAATACAAAGTCATTTTCCTTACACAAGAAAGTCTGCTCTGTCATCACACAACTACAAATTGGAGCACAATTGTCCCACCCGTTTTTGATCTTTGCAGTATAACAGCTCAGCTCAGAACAGCAAAAGAATAATATTTGCATATTTGGTCCATTTTAGAATCAAATACCTTTATTTAAATGATAATTGGAATCTTTTCTTTAGAAAAGACATCATAAACAATACAGATATGAATGAATAATATTTCTTTATGAACTTTATAGTTCAATGAAGAACATCATTTAGCCAATGCAGAGCAACTACATTAATCAACATAATATATATAAAGCTGTGTTAAATAAATTAAGAAGATCCTTTTAATGAGGAGGTGTTTGGCCTTGGTGCAATCTTGTAATATTTTTTTCAAATTAAATTTAATCAAATTGTTTTTAAAGTAAATTTTAAAAGAACAAAACATCAGGTCAGATGAAAGGGCAGTCTAACCCATTGTTCTGTCTCTGACCATAACTCAAAGAGGATGCCTAGATAAGAATAAGAGAAGGTAGACAGGTATAATATTCACTTAACCTGCTTGTTCTGAGAAGCTCTTACACTTCTTGTGTTCTGTGATTTGGCTTCTCCAATGGATATTGAAGGCATGTGAAGCACTTGAGACACCATGTTTCTGTTAGTGCTTCCGCTTACATTTCTTCCTTTGAACATACCTCTGTCTGTTTCTTTTTTTTTTTTTTCAAATAATTTTTACCTCTTTCTGAAATTCAGAACTAGTGTATATGTTTTAGTTGTATTATTAATACATGGCAGTATCATCCAATCACATAAAAAAGAAGCATAAGCCAAAGTCACCTTTGGCTTGGTGACCTTTTACGATATTGTGGGTCTAGATTCCTCTCCAAGAACATTTCTTCCAGATGATCAGATCAGATCAGATCAGAGGCTAGCTCCTCCAGAGGAGTTTCCAAATGCTAATGTTTTCTGTTTCTTCAGGATTGCGAAGTATCAAAAAGCTGCACTAGTTAACCAAGGAACAAAGCAGAAGAAAATTAAGTTTTCGCAGCTGTTCAGACATTTCTTTAAAACTAGGACACTGCAATTTATGCATCTGTCTGAATCATCTCATCTTGAAGACTCATTGCCCTAGGTTCTTGATGCATTCAGTTCATGGACAGAGGCAGCCCGTGACTACAGCTCAGACCTTGGGTGACCCAAATCACTTCCCATGGGCAAATCTCTCTATATTGACTGGTCAGATTAGCTGTTGCAATTGTGGACACATCTTGTTCAGGGGTCTGAAGCTGGACAACAGAAATCCAGGCTGTATAGTGGCAAGACAAGCAACGTTAAACATTTTAACAAATATTTAATTATTAATTTTATCAAGCCTTTTTGGTGGGTGATATTTACTTTTTTTCCAAATTCTGAAGTTTCAATGGACTTTAATTGTTGAAATAGGCATTTATGAAAAGAAAATTTCCAAACTTCATGCCCACAGACCACTGGAACATATTTCACATGTGCACATAGAAAAGTCCATGCCAGACATGTTCCCATGCCCAGCCAAACACCAGAGAGAAAAGATCCCACTTGAGTGATCTGAGTAACCATAACTACAGAACACAACTTGATTTTCAAGTGTCCATGAATGATTATGGAGTTAAATGATCAAAAAAAACAATTACTGAAAAAGTTGGAAAATTCATTCTTTTTTTTGAAACTGGATTCTCTTCATAGGTGTTCTACAAACAATAAAGATGCTAACTCTATCAAATTGTTGTGAATTAGTCACTCAATGACAGCTACAAACACCAAAAGACATAAACACACATCAAGAGTTGCTTTGTGAAATTTGTCACAATTGACAGCCTTCTGTTAAGGCCTCTGACAGAATGGAAATGGGGTCTGTATTATTTGAATAATGTAAGAAAGAAGAATATATCAAGTCTGTTGAATTTGTTCAGATTTTATTACTGTAGGGTCTTCAGTTATAGTAAAACAGGCAAGTGCTTCCTATAAACATTTTGCCAGCGACAATATTTTACCATTAGTTAGCAAGCAACAGTTTAAAAACTTTAAAAATCTTTAAGAACATTTTAATGTTCTTCCATTCTGTTTGTTTTTTAACCCCAAAATAGAGATAAAAAAATACACTTAAACTGTATTCAAAACATAGCAAAGGAAAATTAGCCAAAAAAATCCTCTTTACCCAGCAACAGAAAAAATATTTGGCTTTATTTATTTATCTATTTATTAGTGTTCTCATGTGTAAAGTGTGCCAGAGAATTAATAATATATTTTGCAAATATATTATGATCTAAGACATCAGTCTGAGAAATACATATGCACGTGCCTGATCAAGAAGGTACTTAACCATATGCCCAGATTCAGTAGGACTTAAGTATACTGCATGAGGTCTTTTCCAAAATTAGGACCTCAGGCAGTAAGAGAACTAGCTAAGGTGTTGGAGGAGAATATTAGCAGAAAAAGTCATCTGAACTAAAGTACCCTGTAGAGTCAAGTTGACCAGTAACAGTATTGAGGTAACCCAAATATATACTATTTTTTAAAGGGAACATTTCAACAATCTCATTTACAACAGAGGCCCCAAGGAGTCATGGTAGCATGATCTAGCTGTTACTGTGCTGTGGGAAAAGGGTGAGTGATGAGAGAAGGCTGGGAGACTGGGGCTGAGCCTGAGGGATGAAGGGGGAACCACCAACATCACTGCCACCACTTGGTTAGAGCCTTACACAATGCCTCCAGGATGTGGAATGTGGTAGATCGCTCTCCAGAACCTCCAGGTTTAGGCATTTTTTGTCTGGATTTATTGTGCAACATTTTCCATGTCCACTAGCATCCTTCCATTTACTGGAATGTGTTTTTGGGTTGTTAGGGGTGACTCTCATTCTCACACTTACAATCTTAATTTTTGTTGGTTTCAGGAATTTTACACAATCATGTTAACTGTTCCATTTAGAAGCACCAAGCCTTGTCTTTATTAGACAAATGTTTGATCACTCTAGATTAAACTTTTGGCTGATCATTCATAAAAAGTTTGCTTGAAATTAATTCCTCTCTCTAATGCAATAGCATTGATGTGAATTCACCTTCCCTCCCCTTTTTCCTCATCACTAAGGAATTTTCTGTGAGAGCTAATTGTTACAATGGTTGATTCTGAAGCCCATTTTTGCAGCTACTAAGCAAATTGGCTCTGTCACTGATTTGTATTGAAAATAAGCCCAGAAAGCAGTAACACCAGTTGTAGGAAGAAAATTGCAAGATGTTAGAAATCTGAGGGCAAGCTTAACATCATCCTTACAGTAGAATGTGTTGCATGGGGAAATAGTGTTTGGGATTCTTGGCTCATTCCTTCCCTTCTTGACTTGGTAAACACTGAAAACTGAAGCAGCACATTAACAGCCAGCCATTCACTATCCTCAAGGGTCTCATTCCTCAAGTATACTTAGTACACTTAGGCACCAAATGGAGACTTTTTTTGGTGCTTAGAGGAAAATTCTGTGACTGAGGGATTTGAGAATATGGAACTGACAAGTTTTACTTTCAAACAGGAAAGCTGAGGATACAAAATCCTTGATTGTCTTTGAACTCTATCTGCAAATTCTTGTGAAGAAAACAAACCTTCCAATTTCTTTTAATTCCATTATATTTTTCCACAGTGTGAGATGTGTCTTTATGAAAATATAAAAGAAAAAGCTAATAAGTCCATCATTTAACCCATATTTATTTCAGCTATAATACAGCACAAGCAGCCCTTACTACGTCATACCTTGCTTTACTCATTCCCACTCTTCCATCACTCTATCATTTTTTCAGTACAACTATTTGCAGGGCTTTGCAGAGAACTTGAATAGATAAATGGCCTGGATTAAATGTAAATCTTCCTCACTGATTCATTTGCAGAGTTAGTTTTTATCCAGATCAACCCATGATTGAGATGACCACATGAGCCCTAGTCTGATGTGGATGGGAGGTGGTGAGGGAAACACTTCAGGCTTCTGTTGGTGACTGGTTTAAACAAACTCTGGAATTGCACCGACCCATCTGTTCTCCCTCTGCTTTCCCCATGGTTGTCAAACATGGACCTTTTCCTTTCTACCGTCTAAAAGAACTGCTTCAATCTGGTCAGTTCTTGAGTCTGTCTCATGATGTTGCTGATGGAGTGGCTGTTTGGGAGATGAGTGACCAGATACTATCACATATAGAGCCCAGTGGATGATTAGCCTGAGGAAACAACTGAAACACCTTCACCTACAGGTGAGGAAACACCTAGAGATCTTCCATATCTGGGACAGCATAGAGACTGGCGGTGAGGATGGAAAGGTGGAATGATGGATACAGATAACTCCACCTGGCACAGCTGACAAAGAAACATACATCAACCCATATTGTCTAGCTCCTCTCAATTTTTCAGCTATCTACTCTTTATACAAAAGACTGAAATCTGGTTAAGGCACATAATTCTGGGTGGAATATCCACATTGCAGTTTAGCTCCCCTATTCAAATTTCACAAGTTTTAGTTAATTTAGTCTACTTTTCTTGAGAGAAACCATTAAAGAAAACCCCAGGAGAAACTGTGTTCTTGTGTCTTGTGTACTCCATGTGACTTCAATACCAGGTTTGTGCTAGCAGCCTTAACCTATACATTGCTGTTCTGCCTTCTGCTGTCCACACAAATGGATTGAGGAGGAGAGAGACTATGACCTGCAGGCAGCCCTGGGCTGTGTGTTGCCTGCTGGAGGAGGTTCTCCATAGCAGACCTGCTAGAAGGTATAATGCCCTGCTACAGCCCTAAGACATGGAGGTGACAGCCTGTTCTCCAGGATGTGACCAAGGTACATTCATCATCAGATCCATCACTTAAGTATACCCCTCTCTGACCATCCACCCCAGGTTTCACAGTGCAGGGTAAAAACACATTACCAAGAACTTTAGTGCTGTGGAGCGTGATGGTGGGTGAAGCAATCCAAACAACTAACAATTACCCCCAAAAATATGTTGCTCATATTTGAAGAGAATTGAGCCATGAGCTCTCAAATTTCTGTTGGAAATTCCTATTAGATATGACAACCATGGTTTGAATTTACACTAGCTTCATCAAGGCTATTTGCTCATCTTCCACTGAAGTTTTTTTCTCCTAGACTAGCATTTAAGAGCTAAGATTTCTTGGACTTTCTTCACATTTAAAGAGTTATTGTAATTATTTTCAGTTAAGACTAATTTAATTCAATGAAATAATGAATTAAATTGAATCCAGGCTCAAGAATTTTGCGCAGTTTTGCCTACTATAAGGGATTTTCAAAACTCTTAGGATTCTAATTAAATCACACAGCCTGTTTGGACATGATCATCAGGAGTGTTAAATTAACTTCTTAAGAGCCATTAACTAGAAATGATAATGTCAGGTTTTTTACTTTTTTTTAAAGTGACAGAAGAAATTCAGCTTCTCTGAGCTTGAACTTAAAAAATATTAAGCTGAAATAAATTGCTGTTAAGGGTTCCTTTCTTTAACCTTTTGTTCGATAAAAACTCAGAACTGGTTAACTCAGCAGCTGAGAACACATTTAATCTTGATTGCTTCATTCTAGCATTACTTAATTTAATTTCTTTTATCTTTATCCCTAGCTTTGAAATCTTACTAACTCTTTCCAAGCTGCTGTGATTGATAGTCATATTACTCTCATGTGAATTTCTAGTGAATGTGATGTTTCTCTGCTTTGAAAGCAATACCACAAATGAGATTGAAAACTATACTTTAAAAAGGAGAAAGAGTATTTATAATTTGGATAAAAATATCAACCTTGGGACCAATATAAAAAATTGAATTAGAAGAGTAGCCTCATTTACTCATATCTTACATTTAATTTACATTTTATATCAACCCTTAAGTGCCAATTTTAATGCTAAATGAGCTGTTACTTTGGAAATAGATTATCTGGTTTGATGGAGTGACAGAAGATTTGACATCTAGCTCAGCACAAGGATAGTTGAAGAAAGCTATCTTAAATGCAACAGTTTTCAAGGGCAATGGGAATATATAGCTCTATTCAGAAAACTGGATGCTAGACACATGCCGCTTATGGCTTATGTGGACTGAGAATTGGTAAAGCACTCTGCAAGTGTTTTATCCAATGTCTCCACTACTCAGACACCTCTGAGAATTAGCTTGCCCTAGCATGTGGATCTTTTAAATTACTCCAACTCAACTGATTCTGAGATCTAGTTTTACTACCATACATTGACAGCAAGAAAATCAAAGAAACTGTGGGTGCACATTGATGTTCAGGTTACCGACTTTGTGTCAAGGCTGTAACTAGGACAGCAGTCTGAAGCCGAAGTCTCAGAGACCAGCCTGTGTTGCTTCTCCAGAATCACCTGAAATCAATCCACAGTGGAGCTTTAAGTCCTCTCTCTGCCTTCCCAGACATGCCCCAGTTTGCACATCTGGGCACCTACTTTCTGGTCAAGAAGTTTTCTGGTCAAGAAGTTCAGAGCTGGCTAGGGAAGTACCTAAATGTCTCCTAACTTCTGCAGGTGATCCACCAGGCATGTTCAGAGCATCTCTGATACACTGGACTAGCAAAACCTATTATTTTCATTCAAGAGCAATCATCCAGCATCCTTGTGGCAGTCAACCAGTTTGATCACCATTCTAGAAAGTCTTAAGGGGTGTGAGTCTATAGCTCCTACTGCCAAGGAAACTGGTGTAATCACTATGATGGACAACCAGTCATGGGGTTACTTTCCACAGCAGCTGGGCTGCTTCACAGAGAAGAGTGAAGGATTCATATTGCCACAAGAGAACAAATGAAAAAGGTGCATTTCTATCTGGCAGCACAAAGGATGATTACCCACAAAGGAAGTCTTAGACTCTGCTTTGCTTCTACAGTTGCTTGTAGATTTATTCAGTGAATAATTTTTAATGCAAAATTCCTAGGTTAAGGGCTGCAAATAAAATAATATTTATTTAAATAGTTTTAATTACATTAGCATCTACAGTTGCTGACAAGGTTGATCTCTAATGTTTTAGTCCGGACATTCATTTCTTGAGGGATAATCCCTAACAGTTTACAATCTAGCAAAGAAATCACAACAGAGTCAGGAAAGGATGGAGGTTTTATGATTAACGAGTTCACGCTATTATGGATCTTTTTCCCCTTGTGTGAACTTCACTTAGATTTCTATGGTTTTGTCTGTCCCGTTTTTATGGTGAAGGGCTCCGTACACACCAAGGCATCCAAAATAATTCTAATATCTACTGTCATCCAGGTATTATTTCTGAAATGCACTAGAATGACACTTATGACATAATGAAACTATTCTTTATATCAATAAAAACAGGCTCAATATGAGGTGCATAAACCAAGACATTACATTTCGCATATGAAAGATTTGCAGGCTGCTAAACACCCAAACTGTCCTAAATACGCAAAGAGCAGTAAAATATCTGCCTCCAAATTGAAAGCATTAAGACTTGTGAGAGCTTAAATTTGATTAATAATATCAATTGTTGTAGGCATTTGATACTCAGATTTTGACCTTAAGCAAAGCATGAGCCACTGAAGAACCAGAAGCTATCAGCTGTAATTTATAGCTATGTATTTTTTTGCTGTGTCTTTTTAATAGTACTCCAAGCTTTGTCAGGATTAGGCCCAGTCACCTTTCTATATGAGGCTTTGTAACAAGAAGAGTTGATTTTGTTAGTTTGTCAAAATGAAATCAGTTCTGAAACAATGATCCACTGACCTTGGAAGTGGGGGTCACAGTAGGAAATATGTGAACTGAAGCCACCTCTGCTCTGCTTCTAGAGGCCCAGGGGCATGTTTTCACATGAGTAGACTTGCTAGTTATGATATGAAAGCTATGATAGTTTGAATTCACTCAAACTACAGGAAACCAAAATAGTATGCTGCATTCACTGCCCTTGAGGGTCAATTGGAATAAAAAATCTGTGACAATCTGCACCAGAGCTTTTCCTCTTTCTTTTCCTTCATGCTTTGTGCACTCTTAAAACCCCATCTCATGACAAGTAGACAACTGTCCCTTTAGTTGTTCATTTCTGGACCCACTTATAAGCATCAGTAGAACCAGATTAAACTTTACTATAGTTATGCAAAGATTCTTGGTATTATTAGGTTGTCTGAAATACTCTTTCTATGCATATATATTAAAAGAAAAGTATAAAGAACTCACTAGTTCAACTAAAGTTCTTTCTGGGTAAACTGGAGGAAAGATGTCATGTCCATTCTATGATGGATGCAGGTAACTGGCAGGCTATACTATTAATCCTCAAAAAGAGCACTATATAGATGTACATATCTCTGTGTATATATATATACAGCATAACTTAATTCATGTGTAAGATTACATATTGTTGCTATACTGCTCTCTGGTTAATGTTATACTGTTGATTTAAAGTTAAAATATTCAAAGTAGATGAGAACTACTGGAATAGACTTGACTAAACTAGAATATTTTCAGTAGAAAGGGACCTGCAACAATCATCTAGTCCAACTGCCTGACCAATTCAGGGCTGATGAAAAGTTATTAAGCATGTTATTAAGGGCATTGTCCAAATGCCTCTTAAACACTGACAGGCTTGGGCCATTGACCACCTCTCTAGGAAACTATGTTCCAATGTTTGACCACCCTCTTGGTAAAGAAATTCTTCCTAATGTCCAGTCTAAACTTCCTCTGGTGCAGCTTTGAACCAGTCTCATGTGTCTTATCACTGAATACTAGGAAGAAGAGCTCAGAACCTCCCTCTCCACGTCGCCTTCTCAGGAAGCTGTAGAGAGCAATGAGGCTGAGCTTCCGACTCCTTTTCTCAAAACCAGACAAGCCCAAAGTCCTTAGGCACTCCTTACAGGACATTCCTTCCAGCCCTTTCATCAGCTTTGTTGCCCTCCTCTGAATGCACTGAAGGAACTTAACATCCTTTTTAAATTATAGGCCCCAGAACTGCATAACATATTCAAGATAAAGCTGCACCAATGCTGAATATAGCAGGATAATCACCTCTTTTAACTGCCTCGTTATGCTGTGTTTGATGTACCCTAGTATGCGGTTTGCCCTCTTGGTTGCCAGGGTAAATATTGCATACTTGCATATTGAATATTGAATCATATTTGTACTCGAGCCTTCTAGTTCATCAAACATCCAATAAAACTGCTATACAGAAGTCTGTTGAGTAAAAACTAGATTTAGCCTAAATTGTGTTGGGAAAAGAATTATGGGGTAGGAGACACTAAGGTAATCTTTCAGAGGTCCTGGCTGCATGTCACTGCATTGGAAATGTCCTACTTTGTTTCAGAAGTGTTATGTATCACTACCATTAAGCCCAGTTTCTTGGCTAAACTGAATGTAGTAGAGCACAAGATGGGTTAAGTTTTAAAAAATAAAAATGTGAAGGTGAGAAAGACAGAGTTCTGGGGGATTTGTAAATAGTACTATGAAGAAAAGGATCCTGATGGGAAATGAAGAGAGTGCTTGGCCAGATCCCCATCTCTCAGCCTCTGTCCTCACTCCTACTCCTGGTGGAGGGGTCTGTGGGGAGCTGTAGACATTCCTCTGCTCCCACTTTGCCCACACCTCTGCACGCAGCTGCAGAGAAGCAGCCCGCTTTCCACTGCCCCATCCACCTCCTCCCTGACTACACAAATGGCTCTCAAACTAGAGGTAAGGAGAAATGTGACACAGTTCTGAAGGGAAAGGTCAGGAGAAGGTGAAAAATATTTTAAACTGAGATGAGGACTTATTCCATCTTTATAGTTTGACGACTGATTTAAACCTTAACTGTGAATAACTCCTACAGAGCAAGTGAAATTACAGTGAACTATGACATAACTGAGGAAAAAACTAGGATCTTGTAGGATGATGACCATATACTCATGTCTGGCAGTAAAATTAAGCAGTCTCATTTATTTATTCTTTCACTGTAACCATTCATCCCACATTTCTGGTGTTCGGTTTCTAAAAGTTTAGTCCAAAATAGTACATTACTCTTCTTTTTCCTTATCTAGCCAGATTTTCATATATACTTCAACTCTGAATGTATAAAAGGACTGTTTTGACAATTATTTGCTGAAAATTCTGTTATGGTTTCTAGCTGTGAGGCTGAACTTACATTACCTCAACTGACCGGACCCGTAGCAGACTCTCAGATGGAATGTATGCATCACTCTTTGCCAACTCAGAGGTTATTTAATACGGTATGTCTGGAACCAGCCCTTTTGTTGAAATTGTTTTGGCTAAGAAACTATCCAGATGAGTCTACTGCAAAACTATGTGCTTTGACTGGGATTTTCAAAGTTGGTCTGGAATCGCTCCATTCAAAAATGGGCAGTGTTAGAGACTACGTCTTTTGGAGAATATCTCTTAAACCAAATGTTTGGTTTTGTTCATTTTTATTTATTTTTATATGTGTTCAATACAACTCGTGTGCATGCATTATTATATGCAAAACATCTTTACCTTTCTTCCTCAATTTTTTCACTGTCTTTGTGAAAATTATTCAATCAGCAAAGATAGGGTGATAAAGACAGAGAAGAACTGTAATTTAGACATGTGGATGGGAGCTATCATTTTGCAGTATTCTGTCTAGCCATGCATCATACTATCTAGAAATGGTTAGTTACTATGTTAATGGGAATAGCTGATGTATTGCAGTAAGTGCTGGCATTTTTCTGCTGTGATGGTTTTCTATTCACACTAATGAGGATCTTTCTTTTAAATTGGTTGCACTGTTTAATTCATTGTTATACTTATTTGACATCCCAGAACAAATTCTGCTCTCAATTATACTAGTGTAAATCTAGGATAAGCCATCTGTTGTCATCAATGTTAGACCTTGATTTGTCCACTGATTTAGAATCATAGAATCACAGAAAGGTTTGAGTTGGAAGGGACCTTAAAGATCATCTAGTTCCAACACCCCTGCCATGGGCAGAGACAACTTCCACTAGACCAGGTTGCTCAAAGCCCCATCCTGGCCTTGAACACTCCCAGGGAGGGGGAAGCCACAACTTCTCTGGGCAACATGTGCCAGTGTCTCACCAACCTCACAGTAAAGAATTTCTTCTTTATATCTAATAAAAATCTATCCTCTTTCAGCTTGAAACTATTTCCCCTTGTCCTGTCACTACATGCCCTTATAAAAAGTCCCTCTCCAGATATCCCGTAGGCCCTCTTCAGGTACTGGAAGGCTGCTATAAGGTCTTCCTGGAGCCTTCTCTTCTTCAGGCTGAACAACTCCAACTCTTCAGCCTGTCTTCATAGGAGAGGTGCTCCAGCCCTGTGATCATCTTCATGGCCCTCCTCTAGATTTGTTCCAACACCTCCATGTCCTTCTTTCACTGGGGACTCCAGATGCAGTACTCCAAGTGGGGTCTCATGAGAGCAGAGTAGAGGGGGAGAATCACCTCTTTCAGCCTGCTAGTCACACTTCTTTTGATGCAGCTCAGGATACTGTTGGCTTTCTGGGCTGCAGGCACATATTACTGTCTGATGTTGAGTTTTTCATCAACCAAGCCTTTAGACAACCCATTAACCTTAAGCACATTTCTGTCACACGTTGATAGTTGAAGAGACCCTGAAGTGTTACGTTTTTTTCTTCCTTATATGTCAGAGAAAGGAAGAGAGTTTGAGCTTACGTATCTAATTCTACCACATTGTAGCTAAGTGTATAGCTATGTATAGCACTGGCTGTACTAACTAACAGAGACTGGAAACCAGCAATCACGGTGAGTGAAATATTAAGCCCAAGTCAATAGGTATTGCTGAGAAAGCAGAGTTTGTTAACCTGAGCATGACAGTCCCACTGCTCCTGCTGTTAATTTGATTTTGAAAGGTGACTGAAAAGCTGTGGACTCTGGCAAGGAAGGCTTTGGTGAATTTAGCTGCGGTGAGTTCAGCTGCAACCTCACCCGGATACCTGCCCCACAGCTAGGACTTAGTGTAACCTGGCACCTGTGAAAGGGGCAGAATAAATGAGTGTAGCAACTCCTCCCTCAGCCACTGGAGTTCACAGTCTGGCATCTTAATTTGAGCTGCTTTCCTTGGCCAAGAGTTGTCTGGATGGTTTTTCTAGTCCTGCGAGGTAGATTGGATTCAATTTTTCATCTTACTCATCATTAAGTGGGTAATGGGCAGTTTCAGGATCGTAATGAAACTAGGTCAAACAGTAGCCTGCTTGTATAAGCTCCAAATGTCTGGTTCACTGGAGTTTAGTATATCTTAAATGACAATAGATGGCATTTTGATGTTCCTTGTAGAGCAGAAAAGATAGACTTATATTAGCTGTGAATAAAATTTTTCTTCTAAAATATGCTGAAAATTAATTATGTCCCAAGTTTAACATTTCACTCGTTGGGCCTTTGAAATGCAATTTCAGTGTCCAAAATTCAATTTATGTAGTTTAAATCCTGGCAGCTGTCACTGCACTAATTCTAATCACCATCTCAGAAAAGATACTTTGAAGTCCAGAATTTAAGTCTATGTGGGAATATAATGCATAAAATCTTCATATAGCTCCCCCTCCTCACTTATTCAGTGTTGCAAGTACTTTGTACAACTTGTGACACAATGTAATGTTCTTTAGGAAAGCTAATGCAAAAAAAAAAACCAAAACAAAAGAGTTTACAGTTCCCCATTTTTAAAATTTTAAACAGGTCTGCCATAACCACAGATGATGGTAAACTGAGAACTGATGATTTTTAAAGTTTGCAAATGCACATCTTTGTACAAACTTGGCTACAATAGGGAACAGCATACTCAGTAGACAAAGTGTCAAAACCATGTAAAGCTTCACAGCATGAAAACAAAGGCCTGGAAAGGCAGCAGAAACAGAGGCCAGGATATATACAAGTTCACAAGGAATCTGAATGTCTACATTTTTCAGAAAGTGCGGACTCCCCATCTTCAGGGACTTACATTCCTTTAGTACAATCCACATTGTGAACCCAAACATACTCTACTAAAAATGATGACATTTTAACTGCCCTGAAATATACCCCCATCAGACTTAGTCTTGCAAGTCTTACCTTTCCTTCTGCTCACCCTCATCCCTTCAGTAGCTTCATGGGTGGGGCTAGCCTTCATCCCAGGCTATTCCATGCCTTGCAGTAAGAACACCTTCTTAAAGATGGGATCTACGAATTCAAAACTACCGTGAGCCAAAAAGAGCCAAATTCATAGGCTTCACATATTGTAAATGTTAGTCTATTCTGTTAAGCTACTGTGTGGAAGTCAGTGAATGACCTGAGCATGTCTCATGGATCAGACTTCTCCAAGAAATTTGGTAGATTTATCTGCCATGTGCCTTTTATTGGCTTGCACTAAAGTGTATATGCTTTATCCCCTCAGTCAACGCATCTCTGAGTAACTGATATACCAGTTCTGGGGAACTTTCTGCAATGAAACAGAGGAACAAATTGATTTTAAGTACCTCCAAGGCTCAGTTAGAACATGAAGTGTCAGCAGTCTGAGAACTGTGGACCTAGTACTGGGGAGTTGGGCAGTAAGAATGAAACTTAATCCGAGGGGCAGGCAGCTGGTCTCTGGGCTTGGTGTAGTAGTTCAAATGAATACCTGCATTAACCGTTCACATTCTTGCTTTTTTCTAAGGACAAATCAGTGTATGATTTTGTTCTACCCTGACCCCACTTATTATTTGAACTGAGTGAATAATTCACAGTATATATCTTCCCTGACACAGAGAACAGCTTTTTCTGTTCTTGGACATGAATCTATGAAACCATCTGCCTGTAGCTATGAATAGATTTCAGTTTCCTCATGTTTATCTGTGTGCAAAAATGCAGTAGTATTTTCTCCCCCCACCATCCCACCCCTCCCCCCAGTCTTATTATCTCTATGAATTTATCATGACCTGATCTCTGAACTGTGTTTTCTGTTCACAGAAATCACCAGGGTGGTATATTTCAGCCACAGGTACACAGTGCTCACATGTGTTGATATTTGCTATTGTTTAATCATTTTTTGTTTTAATGGATATTCTCAACATTTATGGTAAGCAAGTTTACACATTGCTGATCTGTTCAATATAATAAGAACTCGGGGAAGAAACAAAAACAGGTGTAGCACAAAATAAAAATTGAAAAGGGTCATTAGTAGAATAAGTAGTTTTCTGAGTAATTTCTGGATCCCAAGCAGACACGGAAATTTAAAGACAAATGTATTAAAAACCTTGCAAATATTACTTTGAAATTCAATTTCTACAGTCTTTTATTGTAGTAGCATTCTAGGACAAGCAAATACAGCAGTGGCAACACACTGATTGAAGGAATTATAACAGATCATAAAAGAATCATAAGTATTTTTTGAAGGATTTAGTTTCATTTGGGATGTATTTTGCTATAGTCATTCCAGCCTTTTTTTTATGTTTGATTAGTTATTGCTAATTTGTGAACTGGTTAAGGCAAAGGTTATTTCTTTCTGCAAGAATGTGAGTCATCTTGATGGATCCAAGGCATGTCACTCTCTGTCTGCTGTAAAATGGTATTTTTCTGTCTTTCTAGAAGTCTGTTGTCTAATTCAGACTTACAGCTGGATCAATGAAACAGAACTGAGTGAATCATTTGCTGTCATCCCTGTAAGCAAGGTTCTTGCAGTAACTCTGAGTCAGGTCTAGGACTAATGTAAAATTTAAAATATGGCCCCATCTAAAGCTATTTCTCTACAAGTGAATGTGAGAGGTCTGTAATAATTTTAAAGATATATTTTTATCCTCTGAAAACAAATCTGGGAGAAGAGATAGGAGAGAACTGATACTACACTGAAGACATTTGAGTTTCAAACAGAAAGGCTGATAATAACAAATATATTTTAGAAGTTTTACATCCTTAACATGCTGGACACCTCATGATATACTGACTGCTTTTAGTTCACTAACCTTAATGGCAGTTTAAAGCATTTGGTATAGCAGGAGGTAATAATTTTATAGGATGGAATTTACCATGGTGGTAACTTATGTGAAAAACTGTCATGTTAAGCATGGCATCTTGGGTTTCACTTTGAATCTTACTACACATAAGGCTACTTAAGTCTACCAAACCCTGTGTATCAAGAAGTGGATCAAGGTGTTCAGAAGTGACTATTTAATTTCTCAGGTTTGCATTTGACACTTAAATATGCAATCTGAGTCCTGATTTTCTGTGTACTTCAGCTGAATGTGCAGTTATTTTTTGTTAAAATTATTGTTCCTTTTTTATAAAACATTTGAAAAATGAAAAACATTTTGATAAAAATTCCACTAATGATTGATTTCACTACTGAGATTCTTGAAAACATTTCCATTTTTTCTGTATTTTAATTTGAAGCTTTGTAAATTATAATTAATTGCAAATTATTAGGTGTTTTCTGACTAGCTGGCCTGGCAAAAAATGGTCACGAAGTTTAGCAGAAATGGGTTTGATTTGTATTCCTTTGGGATTATGTCAGCACACTATGATCACTTCTGAAGTGATTAAGGGGAGGTAGTCTATCTGCAACCCTGTGGACTGCAGCACAATTTGGGAGAGCAGCTTGTCATCTTCTATCTAGTGGCTGTCCAGGTGTATTTCTGATTCGCTCTTATGACATCAGATTTTATCACATCACCCCACATTGTAAGGATCTACCTTTTTTTCCTGTATAGGAAAAATATCATGGAGTCCAAATACTAATACAGTCTAGACAGATTTACTGCATGACTTCTTTTGAACAGCTGAGTTGTCTATATTCTTTGCTAATATTAAGGTACAAATTTGGTAGTCAGGTTGGCTGGTTTCAACACTTGTTTGGTTTTTTCCAGTGTCTGACTATGGGAAATTTGGCTTGCAGTATGCTCTCACTTATTCTGTGTCTAAACGGTGTTAAGATTTGCACAGCTCCTTCATTTATGCTTCTAACTTTTATACTGCCTTATATTAGTGCTTTGTGAGTAAAGACTTCTCTGTCCTCATATCAGCATAACATTGGTCCAATGCAGTGGAAAGTCTGGCCCAAAGCACACAGCTTTGAAGAATTGGTCATTTCTTAGTATTTGAGTCATTCCTGAATTAGGATCATAACACCTTCATCTCATGTGAGGTGTCTTGACTCTACAGAGATGACTCTGAGAACAGTAACTCAGGTACTGGCAGTCCCCATCCCCTTTAGCAGGGTTTAGCAACACAGGTTTCATACACTAAGATTACAGAGCTGTGTGTATGCATAACAAGCTTGTCATATTTTAATGCAAGTTTATCTACTCTATTTCTACTTGATATCAAGTCAAGGAGAGCCTTTACTGACCTTGAAACTTGAAGTGATGAGATCCAATACTACAGCAGCTCAGAAGTGGTTGAAAAAAGCACCAGCTACTCTAGCAGATTTAATTAAGGAGTCGATTACCAAATACCAGTCAGTGTAAAAGGTCAAAGCCAAGACACTTCTGGAAAGGCAGACTTAAGAGTAGAGTGAGAAAAGCTCCATAGGGAGATTAAAACTTTATAGCTAAAAGAGGGATTCTAAAGTAGAGAGCAGCCCAAAGATGAAGGTGAGATTCCTGCAGCTGCCTAATTCAGGGTCTCTTGAGTAAGAGCAGAGGAAATTTTGGACTTGAAAGGCTGGATTTAAATTCCCTCTATACTTTCATTTTGTTTGAAATCTTTGTAAGAGGAAACAGCCAAATGAGCTGTGGAGAAGGGACATGAGGTGACAGAGACAATTTCTAAACTAACTGGACTTGAGTTTTATTCATTTTCTGGGCTGACATATTTGATTACCTGTTCATAAGACAGTTTAGCACCTAATTTTCCCTGTGAGGAGATTTAATGTCTAGTACCTGTCAACAGAGGAATCTCTCTTCTCACCTAAAACTCTACCATAAATATGGTGACTTATAACTGTGTAGAAACCAACACACCTTTCCCAGAAGGATGTAGTCATTTTTCAGACAGAATTTTGAAGGTTAATATACACACAGGCTATGAAATGATATTCTAATTCTGCTGTGGTATCAAAGGCACATGCCCAGAAAACAAAGCCAAATGATCACAGGCCTTTTTTCTTAATGATTCATATATACAAGCCCTTTGGAGAGGAAAACTGATGATGATGAGAAATTTTTATCTGGAGAAAGTGGTGTCATTGTTTAAAAATGTAGACATCTAGTCATGGTTAAGAGTTCATGTGAATTCAGGGACATTTATTTGTTTGTTTGTTTATTAAGAGTAGGATTAACTAAATATCTGGTTTAACAGGTGATCATCCTGTGAGACTAGCTTATTGGTTGACATTCAGTAGAAACATTTCATAGTATAAAACCAAAAAGTTTTTCTGACTTTGCAAGAGATTCCGGGGGAAATCATGTTCAGAAGAACCTTGTGTTGTATTTGGGAAGGCCCCAAAATAACAAGAGTGGAAAGCCCTGAGGTGCCAGATGAATCATAGATGATTGATACAGGATTTACCAACACAGGGGACAGGACTCCAAGTCTCCTCCCCTGCAACCATTCAACAACCCAAGTATGCAAATATAAGAAAATTACATTAAATTATTCTAACTGAAAGGTAAAGAGTAAAAAGAATAACTGATTAGCATATGAAGGTGTTCCAATAAGTATTCTACTAGATTTAGACCACAATAATCCATGTATGAAAGAGGAATGGAGAAAAAAACACATACCAGGTGTGCTCATAAATGGATAAACTGCTGACCAACATTTTGTCTAATGCTCCAGTTAGAGTGGATTATGTGTAAAGTTATTCCACTTTTGCAAGAGCAGTGCCTTGAGGAATGGACCTTACATTTATATGAGGAGGTACCTGTAAATGTTAACAGGTAAAAGAACTATTTTACATCATGCTGGAGTATGGAAAAAATTTATAAAATATGCTCCTCTAACCTTTGGTAAGCAAAGAAAGTGATAAACCAAATTAAATAAATGCATTAAAGAGCTTTCCTCTGGGCTTCTAGTAGAACTAAAAAGGATGGCTTTAAAGAGCTTGTGTCAAGAGGCTCCCTCACAATGATCGCTTTTATTTGAATATCACCTTTAAGTGAAATATATTTACTTAATTGGGTGAAAAAAATAAAAAGAAATAATTGTAATCAATAGTGTGAGCAAGGTTAGGTCAATGGTAGGAACTCCTAAAGAATGATCCTTTAAGCTTTTTAATCCCTTCCTCTTGAAAAGTTGTCAATATGAGCATCACAGTAAAGATATTTTGGCAATATAATTTTCAGCTGACACTAGGAAATGTATCCTTGCTAAGTTTAATGGGATCATCATTTTAGAACTTTAAGAAGTCATGAAAAGTTTGAGTTACTTGAATAGCATTTTTATACAATTTCAATTGTAATAGAAAATATCTGGGAAGACCACAAGGTGAGTTTGGAGACTTTTTCCATGTCTAGCTGAGACAATTTTTTTCTACTTATGTTTTAACACTGAAATCACTAACAACTATGTGAAGTTTGATATTTTCAAACTTCCTTTTGAGTTTTAGCTAATTTTTATTCACCTTATGTTTTTATAACTGTTTGTTTAAGCAAACTTTTAATACTTGTTTAATTAAGCTTTCATTCAGTTTAATTAAATTAACTTTTTCTGGAAATATTGTCTCTACCTGAATAACATATTTAAATAAGGACGTCAAAGAAAACATTGAAAATAATATATCCCTGTGATGTGGGAAGAAATGTTGAGATTTAGCATAGCACCCCATATTTGAATAACAAGTGGCTGGGGGATTATTTAGCACATAGCTCTAATGGACTTTAATTAGTTCATGTGTAATTTATGTGCTTACATATCTTATTTGAAAGATATACTTCCTGAACTGGGACAACTGAATGAGACAGGAAACAAATAAATATATTTTAAGAAACAAACTCTTATATGCCTACAACAGAAATAAACTGCCAAAATACTGTACTAGTCAGTAAGGAATAAGAATGAAGCAAGATGAAAAATAAGTTATATTTTTGTGGCAGTTTTTTTTCTCCTACATATTCTGATGACAATTCAAAACCAACAACAGATGCAATTCTAATTTGCCTCATTTTGTGGATGAAAAGGCTCAAATACCTCACTTCTGAAGCTATATTGTTGTCTCAGCCTCTTGAGGGATTATGAACACAGGGAATGAGGAAGGGTTTGGGAAGGGTGCTCAAGGTTTAAGGGCTGTGTTAAGAAATACCTTTTGCCTCATGCAGAGGATGCAAACTTGTGTAATTGTATTACAGAAGTTAAAATATTTTCTTCACATAAAAATGAAACTTAGAAGCATCGTGAAATACAGTGATACAGTAAAAATGTCTTTTCATCATTTACTTAGGTTTAGATCAGTTACAAACTTGCATTTTTAAGGGTTTCTCTTGTAAGTGATCCTGATTGAAATCTAAGGGAAAGAAAAAGCCTAGTTAGATTACCAGAAGATTCAAAATTAACCTCTAACAAAGCAAGTGGTTCACCAAAGTCCAATCTGTACATCAGTTTATTTTCAACTTAGAGTTCAAAAGAAATAGCAGCTCTGTGGTTAAGCAATGATTGAAGAGGTTAGTAACAGATCAAAGCAAAGGATAGGAGAGCGATGGGTGAGCATCTGGGAGGGAAAATGGATAACATTTTCCTTGGTCTGATCTGAGTAAAAATGAGAATGTGGAGGAGAAAAGAGGGAGGAAAATAAGACCAGACTTCTCAGGAGAAATGCTTTTGCTCAGAAAGAATGGTGAAAATTTCCAGAGAAAAATTGAAAGATGCTACCTCATTATGTTACTGTACATTAATCCTTCAAAATGCTTTATGTAACTAATTCCTTATTTGAAACTTGTTACTTTGTTTCAAAATACATTACACAATTAAAATGTCCCAACACTCCAAAACTACAAACCAGATTTATACTTTCATCTTAATGCTCTGCTGTTTTGCATATTACAAAGAGAATTTTTTTTGTTCTTTTTTTTTTTTTTTGTAAGATTTTTTCTCTGGAAACGAAAGCTTCTTCTATATTAGCTTTATTACATTAGGTCTCTATATGCATCGCATTCATGTGACTTAGGGATATGTATTTCTTTTTTTTTAAGAGTTGAAAATATTTTTGCTCCCATTTTCAACATTTTGAAGTCAGAAAGCCAAATATTCCTTGTAGTTTATCATATAAATGGATCTACAGTCATCTAGCATTATTCACTACTAAAAAATCTGTGCAAAGTAAATTTCTTAAAATAATGAAGTTTAATTTCTATAAACAACTAATTGCTATATGTATCCCAAGTCTTTGCAAAACATCTTTGGGTTTGGAATTAGAGAATATGTATGATTTTTGTACTACAGAAAACACTTCTGAAATATTAGAGTCTTAGGCTAATTCCATCCTTCTGTTTTTTCTAGTGGACTATTATTTACATCCCTGGTTCCTTCTGCTGATGGTGCTCCTGACCTGCACATGTTAATCATGTGCAACTTTCTCTGGAAGAAATTTGTCATCTCTGCTGTGTCTGCCAGTGAGACTCTGTGATTTTACAAGTGGAAAATATTAAGTGTCTCAAACCTGTATATTACCAACCAGAATCAGACTTAAAGACAATATTATATGTATGACTCCCAAAAGGTGAAGGAAAGTATTGTGTGCATCGTGTCAGTAGGATACAGGTTCTTTATAAAGGCAAATTCTCTGGGTAGGAGAGGAAATATGATGTAGATGCATAATTAATGAGAAGCAAGCATGTTCCTCCCTGTGGTCCAGAGGAATTTCTTGGGCCATTTGATAGGGGTAATGGACTAGGTGCCCACCATTTTTGTAGGAATATTGTACTTGGGCATTTGTAGGGAATGAGGTACTTTTTTCTAGGATGAGAGCTCTAATGTCTGAGCAACTGAATAAAGTAAAGCTTTTCCTTTGAATCAGTTTTTAAAAACCCACATATCTTCTATTGTATTTCATACAGAGACCACTTCTGTGGTTATGACTTAGGTCTTGGGATGTAATCACTCAGTCTGAACATATGCTGCTAGGGTTAGCAGCAGTAGATAAGTGGGTTTTGAAGGTTACAATTTTGGATTTAGGCAGAATTTAAGTACTAATTTGTGGGATTTGAAAGCTTTCCCAAGATTAGAAGCTGTGGTGTAGCAGAGAATGAAATCTAGTTGTCTTGTGTTGCAACCCATAAACATTAGCCTCTAGAAAACACTATGAAATAATTTGGATGTGAAGTCACTGTCATAATGGAAACAAAATGTTAAGGGGTGGGTTTTTTAAGTATTTAAGGATCTAGTGACCAAGTGTTTCTTTTAATATATTGATAAGATAGATGGTATTTGGTCTGTAAATATTCTAAGCTGTTGAAGGAACTGCTGTGAGGGGGAGGGTTGTTACAGTCTCTGTGACAGGGCTATCAATGGCCTTTCATGGTTATAATTTAAAATTACATTTTGCAACTAAACAGATGAGGAAAAGGAATTCAGAAGAACAATTTCTTGAAGCCAGATTTGTGGTAAAGAGTGATGAGAATAATTACGTTTTTAGTATTCTATTCTGTGCCACCTTGCTAAGATGACAAAACCCCAAGAAATTATGAAGTTTGGGAAGGAGGAAAAAATTATACTGAATGGTAATTTGCAAAAACTTCTGCTCAGACAAAAGAAAGATCTAGAGCAGATGGTCACTCTGACTTAAATACCATTCATTGAAGTGCATTGTTACTGCAGAACATACACAAATGTTCCTATACCTTGCTATTTAGCCATGACATTTGTCCTAGTTAAAATGTGTATATTAAACATTACTTCAAAATTATTTGTTGGGAAGGAAGGCATGGCTTCAAAATATATGTAAATGTAAATGTACATCTGAAGGGTTGTGGTGACTGCCTTTCTTTAGATTTCAGGCTCAGATTCCCTTTTCTTGCTAAATCAGTCTACATTTCAGTTAAGTAAGAGAAAAGACTCCTATACTGACTTCAGCAAAGGGAAAGATAGATTGTTAAATTTTTAATAACAGGCAGTTATTCAACAGGGCAGTTATACATATGTGGATTGGAGTCATACTACTGTAAACCCTTTTTAAAAATACTTATTATTGTCTGTAAGGCTGTGTAACCAGATAGCTTCTTAGTCTTTCTAAAGGAGAGAATAATTGCATCTTCAGAAGTCACATAGTGGAGACATTAAATTTTGATTAAGGACAAGCCCTCACTTTTCCCTCAGTGAAGGATCTTCACATGTGAAAGTGTTTAACTAACCTGAGAATATATTCCACAATTAAAGCAGATTTGAAGAACTTAAATAAACAAGCAGTGACAGATCTGCAGGGTGCCTGATACTGAATGAGGATGCAAGACTACAGATGTATTTAACAATTTAACAATTTTACAACAGTATAATGACAGGTACGGGAAGAGCAGAGTATTATATCTCCTTTTTCCCGTGGCTTCTATATAGTGGTTGACCCAGTATTTCTAAAACAAATTCCTTATTCTGATAAACAATGGAAAAGATATTTCTAATGTTAAGTGGCTGGAGTTTCAGTTTATATGGAAGAACAATGGGTTAACAAAATCTCTACATTTCCAGTGCTAAAAGCCAAGAGTTTTCACTGCTTTGGTTTGTAAGAGCCTGATTGAATTTACTTCTGTTTCACTTTTAAAACTTCCTGGCTTTTCATTCACAAATCACACATTTGTCTTCTCCGGAAAAGCTTTGCTTTTGTTTTTGTGACCTACATTTGTAGGGCTCCTAATTAGCAGGCAGCACTGGGATCTGCTGTCCCTCAATAGCTCTGCTGCTTTGGGATCCTAAGCTAAACAGAATACATGTTGCCAAAATCTCAATGAAAGTAACTACCTACTACTGGTAGGCACATTTACATGAACTGTGTAAAACAAAAATGCATCATGAGGGCCGATGTTCCCATATATTGCATTCATGTCCTAGTCTGGCAGCTATTGAAGTTAATAATCAAGCATAAAGGTGGGATAAGGTAAGTTTTCATTATCCTTAATAAAAATGTATTGGCATTATTTTGTCAAAACATTCTTCCCTGCATTAGTGTTTGCAATCACTTCCTCAGTTTTCTCTTTTTTTTTTTTTTTTTCAAAAACCTATACTTAGCCTTAGTAGATAAGCTGCTCATTATTTTTATCTTTGTGTTCAAACTATCGTTCTGGCTTATGAGAAAGTAGCACAACATCCTACTTAAATAGCATTAGACCACACAAGAACTAAGTCTTCTCTGTTCCAGTTGTCAAAGTAAACACGAGTTTGGCTGGAGCTAGAATGCAGCATTTGACTCTGCTTTTTGTATTAAAAAAGCATGTTATGTACTGTGGTGAATTGATATGAACTGCTGCGTTGAAGCACATCAAGCAACCAGCTCCTCCCATCATGAGATCTGGTTACTTGTTCGATGACATTTTTAGGTTCCCGCTGTGCCTATCCTGAACAGTGCCAGGTTAGTAGCTGGTCAGCCTAATGTTTCATCCGGCACAATAAGTTAAGTCATTACCATTAGAAGAAACAAAGTTTCATTTTCTTTGGATTTGCCCTCTGCCTGGCTGCATGCTCTGAGTTTGCTGTACTTAACAACACCCTTTTTCTCTCACAAATTTGCTTATGATGAGGCCTTTTCCTAAATTTCACCACCTGCAACATTTCTAGCTCTGTGGCCACTGTTCCCCAAAATGAAACTAAACTGAAATTAGCCAATATGCTCAAAAGCTGTTGGGAGATATAGATGATTATCGAGTGACATTTTTTACCCTAGGAATTCAGGCTAGACAGACTTGCACCTGAAAATATGTACAATGTATACCACAGTAGCCTCTGTGCAATGTAAACCAGATACTTCAGGCTAGAATCACAAGGACAGGAGACAAGTATGGAGACACCAAAATAGAAGTTAGGTAACTTTCCATCTAGATTGTGAGATGTTCAGTCTTTCCCTGTTCCAGCATTAGCTAATAGTAGGGCAGAAAATTTGTCCCAGTGGCAAGACCAGCTTGTTTCCAGAAACTGTTTTCCTGGAGGTTTTTCTGCTCTACCCATACCACATCACCTGGCACAAGAGTGGAAGGAATGCGCTGTATGTCAGGTAGTCATTCTGCAGATATGCAGTTGAGCTTGCATTTTCTAGGAAGCTGTAGGATTCATTGCATATGTATTTAAATACAGAAGTTTTTGCATCTACCAGGTCCACTGTACATATACAGTGTCTTCTGTGTCTACTCCCAATTCTTTTGCAATAGGAGTCACTCTATATCTGAACAGTATACCTACAGGCTGGCTGACATATTGCACAAGGTCAGAAGAAAAGAAGCTACTGCATACAGCCCCCTCCTAAGGCTGTGTGCAGAGCACTGTTTGCAGCCTGGATGCATGTACATATGCAGTGACTCATCCAGTCAGAAAGGCTGCACAGTGGAGACTGAGGGGAATTGATGCTCATGCTGAGGAGCCTGAACAGTGCCAAAAGAGACTTGGCCTAGATATCACTCCCAGGGGCAAAAGGAGGAAATGTTCCTCTTTCATTCAGTAGTCAGATGGTTTCAAGAAGGGGAGATGAAGTTTCATCTTTATTTAAATGGAGATTTAAGTGTCTGCAACAACATGGTAAAATTACACTAGCACAAAATTAAGTCTGTTTCCTTAAGAGACAGTTTTCTTATTCAGACAGACAGATGAGTACATGAACACAAGTCTCCCATTCTGCCCTAGTTTCTAGCTCTGAGACTGTTGGCTGTAACAGGATGATTAGCAGAATATTGGCTTCTCCTGACTTGCCTTCTTCAGTACATTAGATGTGCTCCTCTTTACATGGGAAAATCATCTCCTATCTTGGCTATGGTTTAATTGGCTGCTCAGATCTTTCAGACTTTAGACTTTTTGGTGCCCACTGTCTGGCAGAAACACAGGGCATGCTTATAAATCACAGACCAGTTAAAAGTCTCCAAACTGACATATCTGACAGTGCAGTGCCATGCAGAAATATGAAACCAAAGCTCGGAGCCACAGCATAGTGTTACGGTGGCACTGCAGTCATGCTAGTACAGCCTTCTAGAAGGAAAGGCTGGTTGGCTCAGACCCAGCAACGCTAAAGCCAATAAACTTCTTTGGTTTCTTTAAGAGACTCAGTCACCCAAGCTCAGGGCTTTTTATGCCATATTTGATTTTAGTAGGCATGTGCTTATTTTCAGTTTTACGGTCACTAAGGGCCCTTGGACTTTACTGATATTCTTCACTAGGCATTTTACCAGTGCCAGAAGCATTTTTTTAGCACATACTGGCTGCTGAAAGACAGTTCTTCCTCTTGAGCCTTGCTTGTTCTGTCAGCTCCTGAGAAGAGCATCTGTACAATGCACATCTTGGGTATGATTTTGTCTCTGTCTGCAGATCATCTAAGCTCTCACCATAGTGAATTGAGACCTAGTCAGTGGAATATAGGGAGACATTCAGTTCACCAAGCATAGGTGTTTGTTTTAGCTGCTCAGATTTTGCCCTCCATTTAGGATTTTTAATATGTCAACCTGCAAGTTGCCTCCTCGTGCCAATCCATTCTCAGAGCTGAGGTGACAGGTGTCATGGGAGCAATCCAGATCTGCAGTTACAAGAATTTCCAGTGCACAGGAATGTTGCCTTGATGTTAGCTGTTTACCTTGAAATTGTCCTTTAACCTGAAATCACCTTTCATTCAATCCACAAAAATAAGCAATGTGAAATCTGAAATAGCAGCTGCAAAGGTTTAGAAAACTTGATGTCTGACAGAAATAAAATGATCCATACTGAACTCTTTCCTTCTACAGGTCCAGCAGATGGATTATGGATGTTTCTTTTACCAGACCCCATTTAGGGTCTTCTTTACATGAATGTTAGCTTGTATTTTCCATCTTCTGCAGATTTACCTAGAGATTTAACTCAAATCCCTGTTTTTCCTCTCCCTTGAAATGTAATTGCTCCTTTTTTTATAGGAGATAAATATAAACCTTTTTTTTTTTTTTTGCTTCCTTCTGTTTATTGATGATTTATCACCTCTTTCAAATCATAAAGTCTCAGTGGAAAACCTAACATCCCAGCACACCCCTCTCATAAAAGCCAGGGGGTTTGAAGGTCTTTACTTCCTTCTTCACTTCCCTCCTCCAAGAACATCAAGCAATTCTCATGTGGCTTTTCCAAACCCCAAATGTTATTTTGACAACCACACAAAATCTAATGCACAAATGGAGTTCTTGGCATGAAGTCTATTAGTGATTCTTGACTGAGATTAGAGAGAACAGGAAACAGTCACTCTGGAGTAATAACAGACTTGGCATGGCTCAACTCCCACCTTACACTCTGTAGATGCCAGGACAGCTTTTAGACACTCACTGTGGACTTTAAGCCCTGGAGGCTTCTAAGTGCTTCCCAGAGGAGGCAGCTGTGCAGCTGCACTCACTGCCTGCCATTTCAACAGCTGGACTGGGTGCCCAAGCACATTCAACAAATCTTTTGCAGTAGAGTGAATTGTGTTCGATGAGAGCAACTGCAGGTGCTGCTGAAGTGCATGCATTGTCTACTTTAGTTCATAGTAAAGCTAATGTTTCTTTCCTTCCACATTTTTTATACCATAGTGCACACAACTGATTACCATACAATAAAAAGTTGCACCCTTTTAAACTCTGAAAATAAAGTTGCTCTCTTCCTGTCATCAAGACACTACTAGACACATATATTTACACACTTGAATGCAATGTTAACTGCAATAACAAGTGGGCAAGTGAAGGCAAATTGTTTAAAAGACTCCCAAACTCAGCAATTTGCAACTGAGTTGGAACTACAACTTGATTTCTCCTGTTCCACGTAAGCTCCTGAGTCAGGAGCTAGTATTTTTATGCAATTGGATGAGAAAGTCCCTTTCCTAGATCATCTTCTGGGAACAATCAAATTCAGCAAATGCTCCTGCTCCCTTACGTCCCCAGGTTCAGCTCACAGCATTTCCTTGACAGTGAATGGCAAGTCTCCAACAACAATGACTGAGAAAAATATATCTATTTTCTTTGCTCTTGTTTAAATAAAAAACACTTTTCATGCATTTGGAGGCAATTGTATTTCCAACTTGCTAACAGAAATCTTGTTGATAGCCAAAGGTTTTCCATAAAGCTAGCTACATGGAGAGCTTAACAACAGGACAAGAGGCAATGTACAGAAGACTGATGTTAGTATTGAGAAACCCACAGTCTCTGAAACAGTCACTGAAACATACATGTTAATAAACATATCAAGGGTTTTTTCTTGTTTTGTTTTTGTTTTGAAGTGAAAGAATTCTGAGTTGTTCAGAAAACCTGAAATTAAAACCTGCAATTGTTCATACATATAGCAGTGATAAAATCCACAATAAAACTACTCTGACAGCACTAACAATTGTGTTGTTTTTTAAATAGATACTTTTAGTAAAGAACCTGAGTCCAACTTGGGGTTAGCAAAAGCAGTCTTTAAGTGCTTTGTCTAAGAGTTTTATTTTACAGTTATGTGTCTCAAAAGACACAGAAATGGTTCTCCAACTTGAATGTTCTATTTTGGTTTTATATTTATTATATCTGTGTTGATCATTTTATCATCAAGATTCTTCATCAGCCTTTAAAACATAAAGCACATACAGATTTCTTAGGCTGAAATTTTATGTTGAAAGAATACTGATTTCTCCTTACACCATGATGAATGAAAGTTAGTTTTGGTAAGAGGGATATATCTGCACTGTTGCTAGAGTTTCTCCTTTTCATCATGGATCTCACATCTGATTAGCTAAAGATATACTACTGGAGCCATTTTACTGCATAAAAGTCTCTACTTTCTTTGTATTTTTAAATTTAATTTCTAGCCATCCTGGTTTTGGCAAAGACTTTCTCAAAGATTTCTAGTGAAGGGTTCTAAATTGACTGAAGTTTCTGGGAGAGAGATGGACTAGGACTAGGACTGCACTTGGGTCACAACAACCTCATGTAACACTACAGGCTTGGGATATTGCAGCTGGAAAGGTGCCCAGCAGAAAAGGACCTGGGGGTGTTGGTCAACAGCCAGCTGAATATGAGACAGAAGTGTGCCCAGGTGGCCAAGAAGGCCAAGAGCATCCTGGCTTCTATCAGCAACAGTGTAGCCAGCAGGACTAGGGAAGTAATCATCCCCCNCCATACTTGGCACTGGTGAGGCCACCCCTCGAAATACTGTGTTCAGTTTTCAGCCTCCCACTACAAGAAGGACATTGAGGTGCTGAAGCAGGTCCAAAGAAGGGCAACAAAGCTGGTGAAGGGACTGGAGTACTCTTATAAGGAGCATCTGAGGGAGTTGGGGTCATTTAGTCTGGAGAAAAGGAGGCTCAGGGGAGACCTTATTGTTCTCTACATCTACCTGAAAGGAGGTTGTAGCGAGATGGGTGTTGGTGGCTTCTCCCAAGTAACAAGTGATAGGACAAGAGGAAATGGCCTCAAGTTGGGCCAGGGGAGGTTTACATTGGATATTAGAAGAAACTTCTTCACAGAAAAGGCTATCAAGCACTGAAACAGGCTGCCCAGGGAAGTGGTTGACCTGCCATAACTGGAGATATTTAAAAGACATGTAGATGTGATGCTTAGGGATATGGTTTAGCACGGGTCTCAGTGGAGTTATGTTAATGGTTGGACTTAATGATCTTAAAGGTCTTTTCCAACCAAAATTATTCTATGATTCTACGATTCTAGGAAGGTATTGCCTGAGAGGGTACAAGGAACAGAAAGGAAGAAACAAGTGGAGAATTGTAAGGTTTGATAACTTACTTTTTTAGGTCCAGCTATTATTGTCTCCATGCCTGTAAGCTGTGCACTTCACAGTTAACAGGGATGTTCTTCTTTGCTTGATTCACATTAAATTATGAAAACTTCCATGCATTTAGTAGAGCAGGCTCATAAACCTGGGTGTTTTACATTCTAGATCTACTCATATTTCATCCCAAGTGAGTATTTTTATACAATTAGATTTTCATGAGCTAATTAAAAATCATATTTAGGTGGTTTTGGTTTATTCATCTTTTTCTAATACCAAATGATATTTATTTTTGAAATGTAAATGGAATTACCTGCTGTAGTTTATCTTATCATATAAGGAGGCCTGCCTATGTTTTTTTGAGTTTAATATCATTAATAATATAAAATTGCTGTTTAGACTGTAGTCTGACTGGAAGGAAAAAAAAAAGACAGATTTGGCCTTTGCCTCCACTGGAATCCTTCCTGTTTTACCAGAAGCCCAACTCTTGACAGTAACACTCTTCCATGTATGAAGCTAAGGTGGCCAACACTGTGCCATACAGAAGATCTGGGCTGCCGAAGTAATATAATGTAGTGCATCTAAGAACCACCATCAAAACTCTGGAGGGTATCTATCGTGGGACCTGGAGCAGCTGCATCCTGGTGATGGGGCATGTGTCTCATTGCTCTGATGAGAGACCTTTTGCTGCACAGTCTGAATCCCTAATGTCATCTCTGCTGTAGGAGCCAGGCTAAAATACATTTATGGTGACATTAATTATGATCATGTATGGTGTCCTGTAATCATGGTGAGTTAGAGGCTGAGGCATCAAGCCCTGGAATACCCGTATCAAAGGGTTATCTGGCCCACTACAGCCAAACGACTAGGCTCTAGTGTACAAGGTCTTCCAGGGTTAAGTATATCCTGAAATATTTACGCCACAAACAAGTTTAGCCAAAATGTGTGAAGCACTATGTTTTCAAGCTGTCATATTAATTATTCTCTTCTATAAACAGGTTTTATTTTTTAACTTTGTGTACAGGACCAGGTGCTCATCTGATGGTTAAATGATCTGATCAACACCAGCTGTGAATCTGATCTGTAGTTTGTTCAGGAGCTGCACTGAGAAAGTCAGCTGGGTTTTGGTCTCCCTATCCCCTTATATGCAGTGTTTGCTTCTATAATGTTCTGGCTTTGAAAGAGAATGAGATGGTTTCACTACCTAACAAAGAAAGCTTTGATTGAATCCAAAATTAATGTTCTCAACAATGATGCTTTGTTGTCTGAATCTTTTAGTCTTTCAGATGGAAGAAAGTTAAATATAACCTGGATGGGGTTATTCTAAAGAACTACATGCCAACGTTTGATTAACTATATTTTTTCCTCTGTTTTTCTGTGGAACATGAAACATTACACTTTCCAGTACCTGAAGGCATCCTACAGGAAAGCTAGAGAAGGATTTTTTATGAGGGCGTGTAGTGATAGAACAAGGGGGGATAAGTTCAAACTAAAGGAAGGTAGATTTAGACTGGATGTCAGGAAGTAGTTCTTTACTGTGAGGGTGGTGAGACACTGGCACAGGTTATCCAAGGATGTTGTGGATGTCCCCTCCTTGGAAGTGTTCAAGGCCAAGTTGGATGGGGCTTTGAGCAGCCTGGTTTAGTGGGAGGTGTCCCTATCTATCGCAAGGGGGTTGGAACTAGATGATATTTACAGTCCCTTGCAACACAAACCATTCTATGATTTACACAATCACTTTCTGAAAGTCTGTGCCTGGGTTCTTGGCTAGTTTCTACATAGGGGAAAAACATCAGAGATAACTACTTTTTGTTTAGCTTTTGTTCAAATAGGCACTTGTGCAAAGGAAATGACTCCTAAAAGTTTCTGAACGTAAGATCATAGAATAGTTCAGGCTGGACCAGACCTCATGAAGTCAACTTCTTTAAACCCCTGCTCAGAGGAGGTCTGAATAAATCATTTGTCTGGTTAAGCATTGAGCACATCTGAAGATGGAGATGCCATAATGTCTCTGCATGTTCTGTTCCTGTATTTTAACATTCTAATGGTTAAAAAAATAAATCCTGACATGCAATTGAAATTTCCAGTACTCCAATCAGTGTCCTTTGTCTCTTGTCCCATTGCTGCATATCTCTGAGAAGAGTCTGGCTCTGTCTTCTCTGTATCACCTGACCAAATAGTTGCACAGAACTGCACTGTAAATTCACGCTTTTTCTCATATACAATTCAGTGTTAGTGTGTACTGAGTATGACTGGTTGAGAAATATGGTAATTTACAAATACAGTCATTGGTATAAATAGGTTTTGTTAACAGCCAGTGTTAAAAATTTTATGTAGTAGGAGAACTAATAGATTCTTCAGATTTGTGTTGGTACAACTAGAAATTTAATTAATTTTAACATATATGCAAAAACATAACACATAGAACGTTTGTTATCTGCTTTTTTTTCCCAAGAGGCTTATGATCTGCAAATATTTGGAGGCTATCAACTGGCAAGTACCAATCATGTACCACAAATGAGAGATGATTGAAATAAGCAATTCACTAGTAATCAAATGTGTGACAGCTAAGTTGCACCTATTGTTGCCAATTTAAAGGGGTTCAGAATTGATTTTTGAACATATACATAAAACAAAAGCCAAAAAAAAACCCAATCAAAACACTCCAGATTAAGTAGTGATAATTTTTTTCTTCCTGTTTTCTGGTGTAATTGATAATGTCTTTCTAATAGTGTGGCAGGCTTCTTATCAAAGCTTCAGATTAGCATTTATCCTGGTCCTGACACACTTTTCAGAACTGAATATAAAGCTCCAAATGGTCTGATCACTAAACAAACACCAAGGAAATGAAGTGGTTGGTAGATTTGGCAGATATGGTAAATCATCTGGGAAAACCTGAGACAGATATTTTTTAGGATAAATCCCAAGATTCTTCATGGATCTTGGTTGAGTTCTCTTTGATCTGTGCTACTACAATCCATCAGAATTTGAATCATGTATTTTAAACTCACACTTCAGAGAATGTTTAAAACTGGGCTAAATAAATATCTCCTACTAAATAGATTTTATTTTTGTGTAGAAATAATCCTATCAATAATATAATAGATTTTACAAAAGATAAGAAAGGTGGATCAGGACAGGGAAACAAGCCAATACTCACAGTTAAAGCATCATTAGCATAAGCATCTCAGCAGGCTTTAATCTTCTTTTATTATTACATTGTAACAGAATATTGTTATTGCTGAAATACAGCTGAAGAGGTGCAATGCAAATAAGCTCTCAAATACATGTATCTTCAGGTAAGGGCATAGAGAGGCAAAGGCAGGTTACCAATAGTTCAAGAGTAACTTTGGTTTAGTTTTGTGTTTCTATTTTAGTGATATTTGCAACAGAAACCAATAAATATCTTCATTAGATACTTTTCTTATGTCATGGGTTTGGCCAATAACCAGGTGACAGATGTTCTCTGTTATCCCTCCACCACCCTCCCCGGGGAAGATAACAGGGGAATAAGGGAGAGAGACTTTGAGATTTGGAAAAAAATAGAACAGTTTTAATGAAACATAAAAGAATAGCAATAACAATAATATAGTGACTTGTCTACAAAGATGCAAGTATATGAATATATATATATAAATGAAAATACAAATATGGAGCCTACACTTCTGAGACAGTAATTATATCCAGACCAGAAAAAGCCCCAAACTGGGGCAGTGAATGAAGGTACCTGGGACCAGGTGTCTCTGAGAACAGTTGACTAAGCTTCAGAGCAGCTGCATTGACTCTACTTGAGGAGACAGGGGAAGGCAACTTGTCTTTGTGCACAATGTTCTTCAACAAGAAGAGCATATAGAAACAGCATAAGGAACAATGACAAGAGACAATCCCTACCCTGTTGGTACAGGAGCCAGGATAGCCAGAGCAGTCATTTTATACTAAGCACCATGGGAAAGAATGCTGTGATTGGTTCACTTGGGTCACTTGACCCTCCTTCTCCTCCCCATAAGGTCAGCTCTTCCCCCTCTCATTGTAATTGACACTTGAATAGGTGGTAGTAGCTGGGAGTGTCCTGGACCATCTTGGGGAAGTATGGAAAGTTTTTATCCTGGTCCTCCAAAACCAGGGCACCTTACCATGCTTGAATACTAAAAACCCCTTCTCAGTCATATGATATGCGATACAGAGACACTTCAATAATTGTCTTTACAAAATAACAGTTCCCATTTTTACTGCAGGTGATATTTTCCTTTCACTGTTAATTCTGTTTTATTACTATTGGCATTCTAGTTATTTGGCTGTGAATTTTCCTGAAATTATGCAGGAAGTTGAATTTAGACTTTTACAGTGGATTCTGACATAGTAAGACTTCAACAGCGTACATGAATTTTGCTTTGTTCCTAACTAAATATAATAGTTAATACAGTCAATAATACAAGTATGCTGAATTCTGTAAGTGCAGTACAAGAGCTGTGGTATTTATGAGCTGGTGCATGATTTAAACAATTATTGCTACATGCTGTCATGTTTAGATGCTCCCCTATGGCTTAAAATATAAGACTTCACAATAAAATTATGTTTTTCTGCTTTTGATTAGCCAAAGAAAAGGCAATGAATGAACAACTAGTATTTTACTTCGGGCCTTTCCAAGATTTAGCTTGCCAAACCTAATTTTGCATTGACTTGACTCCCAGTCAGCAGCCCTACTGAACATAATGCAAATCAATATTCTCTGAGCTCTCTTTATCACGTTGCTAAGGTAGTCTGTGAGAATAAAAAGCTCATAAAACATGTCATAAGGAAGGGCCTGGAACCTGAAGTCTTCCCACCCTTAGTATTCATTGTACCTCTTTACTTCTACACCTTGCAAAGAGCATAATCAATAAGAACACTGCAGAAGCCTTTTCAATCCCTACAATGTCTTTTAATATTGGAATTGGAAACAAATTTTAGAGACAAACCTGAAAATAACCTGACTGGTTTTCTGTAAAATTGCTATTTTTTAATAGAAAGTGTTTAATTTCTATACCACAGAGAGAAAGAATGATAACTAATGTTTGGACAGATCCTATTCCTGTCCACATAAAGGGTAATTTATTAAAGTCATGTCCATATACTATTTAAAGACCAGAGAAGCCAGGAGCTGGAAGATTTTCAGACTGCACAGAGGAGAAACAAATAAGGAACCTGGTTAATATTTTACATTCTGTATAAGGACTGGTTTGAATTACAATTTCTCATCAATAAAAGGAGTGTATTAACATGCTTAATACAATACTGACCTAAACAACTGTGTTTATGGAGGGAGAAAAAGGACAAAAACTAGGATACGTGGAAAAAAGGTGTTCTTTTCATAGTCCCTGTGTGCCCTCCATGCTCTGATCTCTCTTCATATCAAACACAGATGCAGTGTTATTACAGATGAAAAAGATGTGTATGATTTTGTACAAATGTGTTGGAGTCTTCATAGGAAATCTTAGCCCCTTTAGCCAAGGGGAGCGCTGACCTGGACTGCAGCAGGTCACCTTTCTGCATCAGCCTGCCATGCTGCTTTCTCCTTGCTGCTTCCCTCACACTGAAGTGATGACATGACTAACATAACAACGAAAGAGAGGGGGGCACAAAGATATATTTGAAGTATTTTTTCAAGTATTTCAAGTGTGACACATGGTGAGAAGCCATGTTTCTTTTAGGAGAAAGGGCCTCAAGGGAAACCAGGAGCTATTGAAGAAACACCCTGGTATGCCTTTGGAGTTGCATACACAATTTCAAAGCAAAAAAAACCAGATAGTTTAGAGAAAAGACCTCTGGATATTGCTAATCACTGATAAAGACAGTCTTCTGCTTTGGATTTTAAAAATATTGTCATACTCGACACCGTTCAATAACTCTAATTTGTCCATTAAATTCCTGTCACCTTTGCCTTTTCCTAATGATTGTGACAAAATGCTGTCTGCAATCAGCAAGACTCAATCGTTTTGGGAATAATTTGAATAAATAATCAAGTCTGCAGCTCATCCATCACTTTGACTGATTTCTCTATTCCCTGTTCACCTCTTCATGACATTTGGCAGGTCACTTCATATAAAATATGCAAACAGTGAACTTAAACAGCTTAAATCTGCTGAAATATGCTGACTGAACTTGTCATCTTAAAGTAGCTGTGCATCTTCACATGGCAAGCACATATATTTTCTCTCAGGTTTTTTTCCTTGCGAACTTCACCTTGACTAGGATCGTGTTTATCCCCTTCACATTTATAGAGCTTGTATTTACAAACCTACCTCATGTGAACATGGGGATTGCCTGTTCAATCTCTTAGATAAGGTAACTTCTAAAGTGTAAGAAGAAAGGAAGAGTGAGCAGGAAGAAAGACGGTGATAGGGAAATCAAAGGACTGAAGAAAAGTAAGTAAACGAATGTGAGGTAGAGAATGAGATGAAACTGATGAAAAAAAATACATAGAGTTTATCTTCTGTTTTAATTAAATTAATATATATATCTTTAACATGTTTAAATTGGTCTAAAATTGAGTTATATTAAGGGTACCTCCAGATGGAATCACCTGAGTATTTCCAGGAGTATTTGAGCACTTACTGGACTCTGGTTGCATACTGGGTAGCAGCCAGCACACACCAGCTCCCCTGTAGCTGGCTGCTGCAGAGCTCAGCCTGGTGTACGGGCACAAAGCTAAATTGGAGTCAGTTCAAAGTACTATGCTGGGCTGCAAGTGATGGTACTGAGATCTGGGCATATGTTCATTTCTGCCAGCTGTGCTATGTATGACAAGAGGCTCCTCTAGCATAGCAGCAGGATATCAGCTGGGAATAGCAATCTCCAAAACAGTCAGAGTTCACCTGGAGGCTCTAAGACTGGTGTCTCAATACAGGTAAAGTGATCTGAATATCTCAATAGGAGAACTACATGTTCTTTGTTTTTTTTTCATCTCCTTATTTAGACAATTCTCCTGTCTCCCCTTCTCTCCATGATCTTCATTTTCCTGTGCTAGTGTGTTTACATGCATTTGTGTTTCTTGTGTGCCCATGAAAGAAAGAGATTGAGTCAGGACACATTAATATTTAATAAAGCTCAGCATCAAACCGCTGTAGGTGATGGGTCTTTTTCTGTTAACTTCTGCAAGGTAACCTGCATAATCAAGTTAACCCTGATTAACCCATAATCAAACCCTACTTTGGAATCAGGAAATATTCTTGGTCTGCCTAAGTGTTAGAAGGTAACAGTGATCACCTATGAAATACCTGGGCAACTAAGGGTTTAGAATCAGAGTCTTACCCATTCCCCACAAGCAGTCCTGATTTCAGAAGTCAGGGTTTAAAGCATGATATCAGACTGTTTTGGAGAGGTACAAACACTGGTTTACATTTCTGAATGTAACTCAAAACAACTTCTTCTCTAATAGCACAGCCCAGAACTGACCCTACTTGCTGATTTCTGCTTTTCCTATCTCTGTGATAGCTGTATTATGAATCAAATTATTTAAACAATGTAGTTTCAAATAATTTAAACAATGTAGCTTCAAAATAACCCCACCAAAAGAGGAGTGCTTGGAAAAACTTTTCCAGTAGTAATTTCAGTTATCAGCATGGACTCAGCTGTGTCATTAAAGATAATATCCATGGAGCTGCATCTCCAGTTACAGAGAAAGTGGTTACCCAGGTCTATCTCAACAGTGGGGATGCCTTATGCAGTCCTCAGCCTGGCTGTTCATTCTTGTCCTCTTGCTACCACCTGTGCTTCAAAGATACAACCAACAAACAGGATATTAAATATTTTCCAGCTGAAAAAATTTATATTCCCCCCACCTCTTCTTTTCCTGGACACTTTCAGTCATCCAGATCCAGTACGTTCTGTGGCTGCACAATCATCTGCATGTAAAGGAGGAATGAATGGGAAAGATTTCTTAAACCAGCTGAAGAAGTACCATCCCTAAAGAAGTAACACAAATTGAGAAGTGAGATGAGCTACCCCAACAAATTTTATTTTACCATGGCTGTATTGTTACCAGGAGCCACCGCATACAGCTAAGCTGCTTTGTCTGTGTCTAGATTATACTGCAGTATAGGCATACACAATGTGTGAAGTTGTTTGTCAGGTCAACAAAGAAAGAATATATTTCACTTTTGAATTATTTGATTTTATTATGCTAGATAACAAATTTGCACAAACTTTTACTGTATCAAAATGATGCAAATACATAAAACAGGAAAATTATTCAATAATTTCATAGAAATAGAACTCAATATAACATGATTTAAAGTAAATATGCTTTTCATATTTGAATTTTCCATCTCCAGGTATTTCATGATGAATTGTAATAAAATAATAATAAAAAAAATGAAAAAAATACTTCTTTTGGGAAGATGTGTTCATAACAGGAAAATAATAAGCTAGAGCACGATGATATACATCATAAAACAACTGATACTCACTGGTGGAAATCTTCATAAAAATGACATACACTTTTGTTTGACAAATATTTTATTGTATGTCTCACAGCTATTAAATAATTCCCAGCTTAATTTTCATTGTGTCCTAAACAGTCAATAGTAGAGACTGTATTCCCTTGGTCTCATATTTTTGTCTGTACTCAGAAAACTCAGTTTTTCTGTTGTTTTCTTTTTCATTTTACATACAGGACACGATAACTTTTTACCCTGAGGCTCAGTTTTTAGGATATATGGTGAAAAACTTTTAAGTAATCGGGTACATATCCTGCATATCCCACTCCCTCTTCCAGGCCAATTTACTGGAATGCATGAGAATAAGGAAGCTTGTGGTGATACAGTTAAGAGCTCATACTTTATCTCTTTCCACTTGCCCAAAATGTATGGTGAGCTCCTTAGTCTAATTCTGGGTCTTCCCAACATCATCCAGAATTATATGGTTTCCCTTTAAAGGTGTCAAAACATAGAATCACAGAAACATAGAATCCTTTTTGTTGAAAAAGACCTGTAAGAACATCATGTCCAATGAACCAGCATGAAGATTTAACATGTAACAGGTGGATTAGTCAGATACCATAATGGAGTATCAGGGGTCCTTCCCTGTGACTGCAAAACACAAATTACCTGAGACCTGGAGAGTCTGAAAGCCTTGTCATTAATACCACTGATCCTTTAGTATTTTGTGAGTTTTGTGTCAGATAGCAGACAATCTTGTTGATGTGTCCTTGGTACACTCAGATGGGGCAGTCACACCTTCCACTGGTCAGTGTCTCAGGGCTGTTTGAACTCAGGAGCCCCCAGCTGGAACCTGTATGCCGCCTTGCTTCATTGCTGGACCCTGATCAGACAGAGTTAAGAAACAGAAACACAGCTGCTTACTACAGGGTCATGTCAGTCATGTACAAAAACATTTAGGTTAAATGGGGTACCATAATGGGTAAGTGACTGAGCAAGGGCTTGCTGGACTACAGTGCTGAATGGGCACCTGACTTCTTCTCTGGACACAATTTTCAGCATGTTAGAGCAGCTGAAATATATGTGACTAAACAGAAATGAAAACAATCTGCAGAGACAAAATTCTTGATCCACTGAGTGAAATTCATAGAAAAGTTTCTGTTGATTCCAACAGAGAAAAAGTTAGACTCCTGTGCTGGTTTGCAAACGGCCAGGGCAAGCTACAAACCAGACAGTTTTGTTTCTATCACACTCACACACACCCCCGCCCCCGGGAAATAGAAGGGGAGCAAGGAAGAAAAGGCTCAGCGGTTGGAAATTATAACAAAATTTAATGGCACAGGGAGAAAGAGTAACAGGTGGGGAAAAAAGGGAAAATGAAAAGGGAAAATGCATATATACAAATGTATACAACCCGAGCTCTGATGACTGGCGATACAGGCTGCTGAAAGGTCCTTCACTGCAAAGCTAATGGGAAGAAAAGAGAGTCCAAACCCCCAGCACCCGATGCAGTCGGAATGCTGCAGACCACGTGGCGAGCTGGTAACTAAACTGGGCCTTCTCTGTGCTGGCTCCACGTGGCGACCGGCAGGGAGTGTGGGAGCGAGGCAGAGAGCGGAAGAGAGGAGACCAAGAGGGGAGAGTCCCCTGTCCTCCTGGCTTTTATAGAGTTTGGCAGGAAATGGGAGGAATACTGATACCTGATACCTGATACCTGACACTCCAGACCCCTTTTCACAACAGGGTCCTAAACTCCACCCCTCATTCACTGGGTCCTTGCAGCAAAAGCCAATAAGAATTTTGCCTGCCTCTTTCAAACTATAACAACCCCAAATAAGTAATTAAATAACATAAACCTTGTAAGTTACCTTTGTCTCCAGTGAATTATGAACAGTTATAAAATGCACATGGCAAGAAACTGACCCTTTTCTATTTAATTCTAATATAACTCTGTAACACATGACCACCTTTCTCTGGTGTGACATAGTTAAACATTTATCAGATCATGGTTCCGTAGTTATTACCAGATTTATGTATTACTACCTCAACTTCTAGTAAAACAATAGTCTAAAATAAGGCTGGAATGTGCCAGCCTTACAGTTAGATAAGACGAACTACGTAATATGTCATTTATACCAAAGAATGGAGAACATCTACTGCAGGACAAAGTTAACCAGTCAGAAATTCAGGATGAAGTCTGAACTGCCAGACTGATACATTAAATCAGAGCTGTAGTGTGGCCATAGTGGTTGCAATCTAGTACTAGGATCCCTTGCACCAGATTTACTGTACTGTTGACACTGAGCCTCATTGGCTTCTTCTCTTGAGAGAAATTAATCACAGAATCACAG
>VZRW01009889.1:20119-52201 GCA_013398125.1 Aegotheles bennettii | reverse complement strand
ACTTGCGGAGCAGAGATCTGATCTCTGATCACACACAACAAGCTTCCACATGCTGTGGAGCTCTGATCTGATCACACACAACAAGTTCATTGACTCTTATGCCTCCTCTTGCTAACACCATCATTCACACATCCTCCCATGTGTGTCAGAAGAGAGGGACATCAGACCTGAATGCAGTAATCTTTTGTATTTGTAAAGTGAACTTGAAAATTCTACAGTTAACGTGCTTCAACAGGGGACTGAGTAACATCAGCACTCATACACAAAAGAAGGAATGCATGTGGCTGGGCTCCAAAGCAAATTATTTACAAACACCCCTGCCCCTCCCTCCCCCCCCACTATGTTTTCCTTGCTTTAAATAAATTACAGGAGTTCATTCAAACTTCCCCTGCAACGTTCACAAACAGAGCACAACTGAGCCACCCTGGGAGGCCTACAGAGTTAATCCTCCAATAGACTAGGGACAGATCTCACATGCCATGTTTAACAGTCTTCCTCTAAGCAGGCAGTATTAGCCAGGGACAGGAACCAGGCACTACCAACCTTCCTTCCCTTTGATATGGATGCCTGTCACTGTGCAACCTCTTTGTCTCACCTCCCCACCTAGTAAGAATAGTACAAAAGTGTCAAAGCACAAAAGCAAAGCTCTTATCTTAAGATAAATAAGGTATTTTAAAATATTCTCACTAGTGCAAGTCTCTAGATTCATATATGCAAGCTATGTGAAAAATATTTTAATTTATAGGGACATTGGCTAACATTTCTCTTTCAGTGTTGACACAACAACCAGTGTTATGTTTAGTAAATCCCAGCCATCCCAGAAACAAGGTCCAAACTCCATCCAGCAGTAAAAAAACAATGAAACACTTCTCTGCCGGAACACACACCAGACTTTCCCACACCTAGGAATGAGGAGACAGATGGAGAGTAGAGAAATATTAAGAATAACATCCTTGTTTGGCTCAGAAGAGCTAAAAGCCCATACAGTGCTGTCAAGTACATAAACTCTCTTCATCAGGCACCACTTTTCCAGCTTTTACAGAAATACTTCATATTCCATCTAAACGCTAAGTCAACAGGACTCCGGTGGTTTGCTGGACAATTACCTAAGTAATTGCTTCAACCCTAACCCCTATCAGGCTGATAAATAGAAGTGACTTGCAAATAAGTGGCTCCAAGGTGAAATTTATAGTTTCATTGTACTTCTATTGACACTAATACCATAAAGCCTCCCTAATGATTACGTTCAGTACTCCGTGTTCTTCTTACACAGAATTTACATTAGTATTTAGAAAACATACTCTGAAATCTGTTGTATTAAAAGTAACTCATTAGTAATGCTTAAGTAGTAGCTGTGGCAGATAAGCCCCCAGCCCTCTGCTGTTTATGCACAGCATGCTTGGCAATTAGCAGCAGCAGGATCTGCCCACTGATTTGTTCTGAAGTCCTGCATGCTCAGAGAACAGAGCTGGACTTGTGATGGTCACTCCCTGTTTACACAAAGCTGCCAGACAATGTTTAACTTAAGACCATTACACTCATCATGCTACAGAGCACTTTCATCCCTTTTCATTGTCACATGCAATTGTATTTGTATGCCTCATTTCCTTGACTGGGTAAGAAAATATGTACAGAATGCAAAATAAAAAGCACAATGGCATGACTGAAACTGCCTCATTTCAAATGGACTGTTACATCTACAGATACTGCTTCTCTCATCTATACCAAGAGCTACAATGAACAACAGCAGTGACATTTTAAAAATATACACTGACTTTTTCACAAAACTTCATGTATTCCTTGCCATGCTGAAGTTCTGAGCACTACCAGCTTTCATACCAGGTTACAGAGAAAAATCTTGATTTAGGGGACAGTAAAACTAAAGACCCTCAAGATGTCTGAGTGCCTCAAGCATGCAGCAAGTGTTCAGTGACTCAGTGCTTTTGCTCTTCTATCAGCTCTAGGATGGAGGGGTTTGATGTATTTGCTTTGGATGCAATTTCAAACATTTGTGTGTGAAAGGGAAGCACAGCTGAACCTTGCTAATCCCAAAAGTGACTACAGAAGTAGAGTTTCCCCTGAAAATTAGTATTTTGGTATATTGAACAGAAGCAAAGGAAACAATACCCCACAGGAAGGCACTAAACACAGAAGAAAGTGGTGTAGCAAATTAACATTCAGTTTAACAGAGCTGTCCTGATTATTGAGTCCTAGAAGAGTGGGTATCAGTCATAACCTAACAGAACATAATGAACCTGCATGTCAAATGCAGTCTGATGAAGTTAGTGTGGTACAACCAGTCTTCAGGTGAGGTGGCACTAATACAGAGGCAGCATTAGCACTCTCGAGTCTCTCTGCCTGCAGGCTAAACACTTAAACACTGTGTGGCTGCCTGCCACTTAACGGTATTTAGTTCATATGGTTACATGGTAATTTCCTTCAAACTTAAATTTGGAAAGCATTCCTTTAGAGAGGAAAAGCAATGTATCAAACCCAGAGTTTGACTTTTTGCTAGGAAAGAAAATAGTGCAAATAACACCAAGATATGACATGGGAAATCTTTAGAGCCTCTTGTGGCACACTAAGAAATTGGAAGAGTTTCCTAATGTTTGTACAGATTAGGAAGACTTACATGTAAAGAAAATTAGAAAGCTAACAGATTTCTACACATTTCTTCTTTCTTGATAATTTAAGTGCCTCTTAGGCAGGGGGAAAGGGAAATAATAGGTACAAGCATCTTCTCTTCTGAGCATCAACACAGCTCTGTTGCTTCAGTATGTAAGTGTTACAGACAAGACAGCTTTGTTACAACCCTTTTCAAGAAACACTATTTCCTCCCTCAATTTTCAGAGACTCCAAAATGACATATTCCTGCTGCTCCCATTGAATGGCCCTGGAACTTCTTGCCACCGGAATATCAGCTCTGGCAGCAGGAAGATTTCAGTCCACTGTGTGGGAGTTTTCTTAGTATCCTTCCAGCCTGCTGTGTTCAGAAAAGGCAGGCTGCAGCTTCACTAGGTGTTTCTCTAAGGACCTTTTATAATTAACTGAATTACATAGTAAGAAAGAAAAGAATTGGGGTTTTTTTGCAGTAGTGTTTTGAAACAAATGTGAGTGTTGCTAACAGATTGAAATAAAGCCAGGTTTTAATCCCCAGCTGCAGCACAGAGCTCACATTTACAAGAACTGAAAGAGCTGCACACACTACGAATGTTGGCACAATAAGAATTTTAAAAAGCCACAATTGAATGGAATCACAATTGTGATCAAAGCATTGGATAAGCATTTCAAAAAGGAAATTGGCTGCAAAGTCCAACAGGCATGTAATATAGCAATGGGAGATTTCTGAAGAGTCTCAGGAAATTTGGTACTACAGTCATCATTAAAGCCAACTCTTCAATAAGGAGACATTAAGAGAACTAGCAGTATTCAGTTTCATAAGTTGATGCAGGAGACAATGTGATAGACATAAATAATAAACAGAGTAAGAATGCTGCACTGAATGCTTTCTACCCTGAATGCCCTTAATTATTAAAACCTTGCAAGATGACAGAAGCTGAGTAGTAGAATCAGAGATAATTTGTTAGTAATAAGCAAACCTATTTGTGATCCTCTTAGACAGGGCCTTGGTCTTAAACCATTGTTTTTCAGAGCACTCCATTATCCCTGTCTGGCCACTACTGCAATACAGTATAATCTAGCAGAACAAAAAGCCTTAGATAAGGATTCAGGAAGCCCAAGTTTTAACCTCCAAACTCTGAGCATAACAATGCATTTTTGCTTATCATGAACAGTCTTCCTCTGTGCCTGTTCCCCTAAACCCACTAGTAGCTGTATTGCTTTTCTTGTAGAAAAGCTTTGATGCTTACAAGAGAGAGAATAAGGTGATGCTAGGGTCTGTTCTTACTCCCTTTAGCTGAGCCAGTTAGGAAAACTGTCTGTTATCCAGTTACAGTACAGACACCTCATTAAAAATTGTTTAAGTGACAGCAGAACATAAAGTCTGTTCCAGTAAGGGTGACATTTTTTCTGCTTCAGAGAGATGTTCTTGGCTTTGTTATCAACTGCCAGAATCTCCAAAAATAACCAACTAATTGGACTACAGGGAACAGAACAAGCAGACAGGGTGTCAAAAAGCCTTCTAAAATACACTAACAGCAATATATCTGAAAATGAGGACCAGACCTACAAAGGTAGGGATAAACAACAAACTACTGTTAACTGCAACGTAAGAGAAGGTAGCAATCACACTTACAGCATGAGAGAATGAAACGCTGCTTATTTTCATATAGCCCCAGCTAAGCTAGTAGCAAGTTTATACTATTTGGTTGCTGCTGTAAAGGGTCTAGATGATGCTGAATTAACACCTTGCAGTGTTCAGGCCTAATGTTAACTGCACAGTTGTAGAAGAGTACTGCTTTGCCCTAAGGTAATATTTAACTAAATTCTTTTCTACAGTCCTAGGAAAGGCCAGGAGAATTCTATGGAAACTCAAGCTGCCAGTTCTCACAATATTATAAGAAATAAAGTTGTACCCTGTCAGTCACCTCATATGAGCTAAGGAGGCAAGGAAGCCATCTGGTACAGGGGAAGGTGCCACTGTCACTTGACTTACCCAAAAACCTTGGGTTTTTAAAAGCTTTATTTTTAATTTCAGTTAGAACACTCTAATCAGAGACACCAAGAGCAGTGCCACTGCTCAGCAAGACAGACACCCATCTCTGTCCAGTCTAGTTCCTTGAATGCTACACAGCAACAACTCCAGGAGCTATGCAACTCAGCCAGAAGACTTTTGCAATCCAAGTTTATTTGTAAAAATCATTAACATACTGCATTCACCAGGAATGCTCTTCTCTTTAGGCATTTAAGGAAAGCCAGAAACAGTAGCATTATGGTCACCAGAGAGAGAATGCCAACAGCAGTCATTGTAATGCCAGCCCATAATTCCTTGCTGAAGAGAGTACTCCCTACAAAGCAAGGGGAAAGATTAGTTTGTGGAGACAATTCTTCACTAAACCTAAGCAACATACATTAGCACCACATTTGGTTTAGTACCTTGGGTTGCAGACCATCCTTCTGGCACAAGGAGGACAGGACCCTGCAGGCTGACAACTGCAGGGTTCACACCTGGCACCCCACTCTCTGCAACAGTAATGTAGTAGAGGTGAACCCCATAAAACAGCAAGTTATCTTGGATCAGTACAACTTAACATCTGTTTAGACATTACCTCGCTTGCTTCTAGATGGCCTAGGGCATCTTGTCATACACAGAGGAGAGTCTGGATGAAGACTGCTGCAGATCAGGACACTGCAATGGAAGTATACCTAGGAGAGATTGAAATGGACGGTCATTTTGGTACAATAACCACTCCTACTTACTGCTCTAAGGCAGCAAATGTCACTTACTAGGCCAGGGATGGCCTTGTCACCAGAGACAAAGGCAAAAGTCTTCACTTCCAGCCTTTGGCGATAGTTAGCATAGCTGACACCACGCCTCACAGGATGAAACACAGTCCTGTAGCTGTCCAGGTCATACTCACACCTGCCAATGGGCAAGAAGCAGGAAATCAGAACAACAGCAGTGAGATCAGTGGTTTGTTTGTGAGTTTGGAGTCTGTTTTAGGTTTTTAAAGCAGCAGGCTAGAGTTTGAGGTAGAGGTGTTGCTATCCTCCTATATGCTCCAGTGTACCAGGGCAGCACCACCAACGTACCTTGAAGGCCACCTGAAATGAAGCCCTTGTACCTGGGGCTCTGTTCCCAAGAAAGGGGGCAGAGGGAAGGAGAGAATCCTCCAATACACTGCCAGAAGTGCTTTAATTTCTCTGGCAAGACACTCACCCATCAACAACAATATTCCACTGGGGAAGTGAGCTTGGATCTTCTGAAGCTGTTGCCCAACAGTCATCCAATACCAAGTAGAGGTTGGGATCATTGCGGTTCAGGACCTGAACTTCCAGGAAGATGGGCTGCCGTAGGTACCTTACTATTGGGTATTGATCATCACGGTATGGCTGCCTGTATGAGTTCTCTGCAAATATCAAGGCCTTTTCAGATAAGTCAGTGTACAAAAACTCTGGTCTAGAGCTTTTCAACAGCAGCCCATTCACCAGCTGCAGTTTGTCCTAGAGTCAGATTTAAGGTATCTGCCTCAAGTAGCATGGGCTGGAGGGTAGGAAGTGCACCAGTTCATTAGAAACCCACACACCAGAACAGTTCACTCATACATCTCTCCCACCACCAAAGCTCAGTTGCTCCCCAGCCACCTGAGCATAGAGCCAGCTTTACCTGGGTAGCTTAGAAGAATTAAGGAGAGGGGACCCTGGTTCACTGAAGCTGCCAGAGTAGGACGGTTGTCTACCCTTATAGTGAGGGAGGCATCACCATTGCTGAAGGAGCACAGGACTGTTAGCCTGTAACAAAGAAGGAGCAGGTAAGCCTTACATTCATATATAGGATATCCAGGACTAAGTATCACTCAGAGGTTTCCAGACACACCTGAGTTCACTGTCCCTTGAGATCCTGCGCAGTGGAAGGTCTGCCCATAATGCCCTCACCTCATTCTCATAAACAATCTTCTCTCCATCAAGCTGTGGGGAAATGGCAACATTAGTGAGAGCATTCCCAATGCATGAAGCCCTCCCAATTAATCCTGGCTACACACTTACCCAATACCTGGTCCCACATCCATTCAGTGGGACATGAAACCTAACCCTATCATTCAAAGATGACTTAAAGGCTGGCCGGCATGCAGGATCTCTGAGCCGAAGTGTATCCAAGTCCAGCAGTGGTGTAGTACTGTCAGCAAGGATTTCAAAGTCCATGTACCCATCCTGAGTGCATACAGCACCTGTAACAGAGGTTCACATAAATCATTCTAGTCATTGACAGCTCAGGCTGTCAGGAGCTGTTGTGTTCTGGCTAGAGATGAACTAGTCCTTCACAGGAAGGTGTTCAAGAATAAGCCATGCTGAAAGATGAACATCTGAGCAACACATAGGCCAAGTCCTTTGCAGAAGTCTGTCCCTTACCTACTGGTGCATGCCAGTCACAGGGGCACTCTGGATGCATCACCATTGCCACAGTCTTCCCATGGAATTGAAAAGCCAGTTTCAAAGAGGACATGTAGGACTGAAGCCTTGAGCAGCTCTCCCCATGCAGCTGAAAGAGAAGAGTTGCTCTCCTGGAGTGTAACTACAGAGCTCATTTCAGTGTTTCACTTGCCCTTCACCACTGCACTCTTCACACCCACCTAGTCTGTTAATTTGCCTTGCTCCAGGCAAGCCAAGTACCTCAGCTGTTTTTGCCGAGAAACTTCACGAAACCCAGGTTACCTTTGAGTGATGCCTATCTATTGTCAAGTCACTTTGCATTCATCTTAGCCACAACTGCCCTCTGCCAGCCACAGGACACATGGCTGACCTGGCATATACTTAGTCAAGGTCAAAGCTATTTTGCTCTCATTCTCAGTAAGCACCAAGTTGTGATCCCACCAACTCCTGTGACTTGAGGATCAGAACTCACCCTAGACTTCAGGACTCCCCTACTAATATGCAGCTTGACCCCTCTCTTTGTGTCCAGAGCAATCCCATTTTCCTGAAGCTGGTCCATGGGGATGGTCTTATCCTCTGCACTCACAGCCGTGAGGGTCCCTGGGAAAGCTGGGATGACAACAGTCATGTGTGTTGCATTACAGATGGCTGGACCTGCAACAGTATTTTTGTTAAATATGACACCAGTTTCCTCAAGGTAGAAGCAGACCAGGTTCTGTTTCTCTCCATGCATTACCTGGTGCACAAAGCATTCTTGACTCTGCAGTCAGTTGATGTTCAGGAGGGCCATACATGAGCTTGAGTGCCACAGTGTAGAGCACCTTATGATTGTGCTGACAAAGAAGATAAAGGGCAATTAGAGTACTCAGCTCATGATCCATCACAAGACCATATACTGCAGGGCCATATACTATGTCTGGTTCAGGACTGCTGCTCTTCATGTTTGCAACAGCAGTTTCTCCTCATCTCAACACCCTTTTAAGAAGTGATCTGCTCATGAGACTGACAGTCAGATGTTCACAGGACAGGCTATAGCTAGGATCCCACTTACATGGATGCCTGTCAGCTGTGCTGCACACTGCTTCCCCATGTTATAGGGCTGAGAAGTTCACAGGTTTCCACAGGAGGAAGATCCCCAGTCTCTGTTAAAGCAGCATTGTCTCCTCAGTGCCAGTTCTTTGTTCACTTACCTTGTAGGAAACAACTCCAGTAGCAGTGAAGGCCACCTGCAAGATCAGGTTGTGGCCATCAGCTAGAAAGTTATAGCCTTGCTGCATGGCTTGCCCAAGGCTCAGCTGATATTTTCTGGTTCCATCATCAATTAACAGAGTCCACATCATTGGAGTTGCTGGCACCTGCAAAGCAGGAGATGCCTTCTTAGGAAGGGAAGACATAGCCATACAAAAACAGCAGGGCATTACAGTTTTTCACTCTGCAGGGCTGCCACCTTGCAGGTTTTACATTCTAGCTCCCTGTATTGACAGTATAGAATTAAGCTTCCCAACAAGATGCCATTACCCCAGAAGAGAGAACTGCTCCAGCATAGAGACAGACAGTTTAGATTGAAAACCCACACACTCCTACACCCTTCCTTTGCAAGACAGAAGGCACGTACCATATGCTCATCACTGAGGCTTGGAATGAGTCTTGGGAAAGTAACCTGGAACACAGCACAAGGGTTAGAGCACAAGAAGACAGCAGTCAACCCACAGCTTTTCAAGAAAAAGCTCCACTGTATTTTTCCAAAGCAAACAGCTGGCACCACCATTCCAGTTTCCTCTGCAATAAGGCTGAAGGCAGATGATGTGCATCATTAACAACCATTTGCAAACCAGTTCTTCAAAGAGCTACTGGTCATGCCAAGCTGGACATGCAGACAACAGACCTCCCTGAAGCTAGCTGGAGCTTTCCCCATCTCTGTAAACCCCAGCCATGCAGTTATAAGAGACAGCCACCCCACCTTACAAGCCTCTCAGCAGGATCTACAGCACTCCCATTCCTCTACTTACTGCCATGAAGTCTTTTGTACAGTTTGTATCAGCAAAGAAAGGAGTAATGATTTCATCTGCATGAACAGTATTGCAGTGAGTGCTGTAGGTTACATTCTTCTCCTCTCCCACTGTGTCATTCACCATCAGCCTCAATCTTAGCTGGTGCCGACCGTGCTATAGAAAGAGACATTAATTAGGCAGCAGCAGTACTCACTGCAGCATGAAGACAACTAAAAGCCTTTGAGACTAAACTGTAACTTCAGAGTTATTCTGAGTGTCTGTACCAGTGCAAGGACACCATGAGCTGTCATTTTAGAAGCTTATGGGGAAGGATAGGTTTTCTATCAAAGCATAGGGTAACAAGACTAGGTACCAAGAAAACTGCAGCAGTCAAGAAGAGAACCTTCAAGGACTGGTAGGCTGTAGTACCAGAGTCAGTTGTTCAAGAAACAAATTAATAAGTGCCAAAGCCAAGAGTCTTGTGTCATTTCAAATGCCTAAAAGAACTGATACCAGCAAGTCACCTGTTTTTTGAGGCTAATGTGGGTTGGTCTCCCACTTACTACTTTACCTCAATAGCTATAAATAGCATGCATTGCTAATTGTTCTGTCAATATACACATGAGTAAATAGAGTAGTATATGAAACTTGTGGACCTGGTCCACTTCCCTACAAGATGTTATTTAACATAGCTCTCAATTCCTTTACAGGAGAACACAATGTTTATAGCAGTGTCTGAGGGGGGTTAATCCACAGTTGAAAGAACAAGTACTAAAGTAACAGTCTGATGTTGTTTTTTTTAACTATTTCCGCTCTTGTAGAATAGTTTAAACATTTCCATTCTTGAAAAAAGTTAGACCTAGAAACATTATTAAATCCAGGCCTGACCAGGAAAAACACCCTCCATCACAGCACCTTCCCAGAACAGAGACCCCTTTACCTCCAGGTTAGTGCAGTTGACAAACGGGACACTGAGCAACAGCCTCTCATAATCCACAGTGTGGTTACAGGACATCATCTCCTCACCACTCACATCTAGGGAGAAGGTAGAAGATTAGCCCTACAGGCAGGCATCTGCTTTCAAGATACAGTAGAAAGGACTGAGCCAGGCCAGTAGCAATACCTACCCACAACACACACATTCCAGGAGTAATTACGAAGCTCTCCAGAAAACTCAACTTCCATCCCATCCCTGTGACAGGTCACACTCTCTGCAGAGAAAAGACCAATCAGCTCCACCATCACCCTCCTGGAGATACACACCCTGCAAGCCCTCAAGCTAGCCAGCCCTGCTTCAGAGACCCCTTCCACACCAAGGCAGAGGGGAAGTAACTCCAAGCAAACCTAAAACCCAAATCTACACCATTACCATCCCAGAGATGCTTCATTACCTAAGAGATCCTGATCCCCCAGGCCATCAGCACAAGGGGCTAAGGGCAGCAAAAAGCCAAACAGGAGCAGCAAGCTGCAAGAAAAACAGGACCAATTGAGAGAGCAGCAAGGAAAGGGCCCAGCTTCTCATCCCACCCCCAAAACCCCACTCACCATATCCTTGAGGTGCTCAAGCACCACTGCTCCATAAACAATCCCATCCTCTCACTGCTACCACAAGCTTGCTCTCTGGCTGTCCAGGGAGGATTATATAGGACCTGGTGCAGGCTCCACACAGGTGCAGCCTTTCTGCTGCCTGGGGGACTGAGAGCTCACACCTGCCTCTTGCTGAGATGCAGCCTCCTTGCTGTGAAGAGGAGACTCACAGGAGACTGGGTTTGCCCTGTGGTGCAAGTTAGCAGCTCCTAATACCAGTCTTTGAGTATGTAGGTCTGCAGGATGTAATTCATCAGCATGTGCTAAAATAATTAGTTGTTGTTTCACTTAACATGTCTGAATTTGCAGCTTAAGCTATAGAAAAAGCACAGCCATTCCTCCTTTCAAAAAGTTCAGTTCCACTCGTCGAGTTGTTGAGCCTATAACAGTAACTATGTCCTGAGTTACAGGTAAACAGCTAATCCATGCCCTGAAACACAGAACTATCTCCACAGCTTGCTTTCTGTTGCAAAAACCTGCAAGGTCTCCTCTACCAATCCTCTGCTTTTCTCTTTTACTTGTTTGATTTTCTAACTTTTGGAGGAAAAAGCATTGCTCAAGAGCACACCCCGGAGCAGTGGAGCATTTCATACCATCTCCAGAGAGCACAGATCACCTTGGCATAGATGCATTTTCCTATGGCTTTTGGCTGTCCCTGTCCCTCACACACTGGCAGCAGGACAGTATTTGAGACACCAATGAGATCAACGTGGCTTTCCTTGCGACTGTTTGTAGCGCTGCTGCTGATATCATAGGAAAAAAACCAAACCCAACAACAAGTCTTTAGCATTGCAAAGAGCCCAAATACCAGGTCAGAACTCCTGCTTTTGAGCATTTGCAGCAAAAACACTTATTGGAAATGTCACTATGATACAACAGATAATGTCAGTATTTCTAGCCCTACAAAAGTCCCCCAGTCTGCTTTTATATGCCCAGCATGCACAGGTGTTGAGGTGTGTGGGTGAGGAGAGACAGGGCTTTGGTAGAGTTGGCTTTATTGCCTTTCAGTTTTATGTCTCTTCCCCTATTGATTAGGGCCTTGCTCCTGAAATGATGTGTGCAGGCAGGCTGCGAGGGCTGCCCTTGGACACCCGACTTCAGCTGAACACAGTTCACATCAGGATGGGTCTCGGGTGGCATTGGCCTGGATCACACTCAACCTCACTGTGGGAATGGGGCTGCTCAAGAAGACATCCAGCAACAGTGTCCTTGTGGCACAGCAGCTTTGCCTCTCCAAGGAGTGAAGAAATAAGCTTTTGCTGTTGTTTCAATGTTGTCGTCATCTCTGAATTGTGTAGCCACAATTACTCCGTGTGAGTAATTTCATTCTTCTCCAAGCTCATTAGTCCCGAGGATCTCATTAGACAAGCAGAGACTTACTTGTCTCCCCTCATATGGCCTTTACCATACCACAACTGGTGCTTAATAAAAGTTGCAATGAGGAAATGTGCTGGATAATACCTCATGCAAAACAGACGGCACAAAACCATCGCTGTTCAGATCAGGCTCTGAGCTAGCTAGAACAATGTAACTAATGATGCTGTAACCTTTCCATATAAATAGTTTGTTTAATGGGTAATATTTAAGATAGTACTCAAAAAAAAAGAGCAGCAATGAAAGACATAGCAAAATCCAGTAACAAATCAAAACTGCTAGTTAAATAATTCATTAGCTTACAACGCCATGTACCATCACAACAGAGTTTCTCCTGAGCCTGGTAAGACATTTCAATTGGAAGTAGAATGGTTTTGAAGTTCTTTTCAAGCCCCAAAAGAAAAGCTTCATTCTAACTGCTGAGGGAGTTTAGAAAGTGCACGATTTTGAGCTTTAGTCTTGAAAGAAAAATCTCCATTCAGGCTGAGAAATTTAGCTCATTTGATGTTGAATCATTTATTGCATTTTAAGTTGAGGCTTTTGGATGAGACAAAGATGAACAAACACCAGGAGTTTAGAAACAGATGGAGATGTTGTTTGGTCTTTTCTTTTTTCCTTCTTTTTTGTGATGCCCACTTTTGTGACATAACTAATAATAAAGCTTGCAAAGTCCTAGAGCTTTCTCCAATTGATGTGGGTTTTCCTTCACCTCTAATTAAAACTTGGAACAATAGTTTCCCACTTAGCATCATACAGAGTAACTTTCTTTCAATATTTTCAGATGTTAGATGATGAATATCACTCTGAGATCAACACTTTGTGTGCTGAACTGATTAACAGAAAAGCAAATGACTGCACATCTGTAGTAGAAATCAATAATCTTGAAAAATGAAAAGGTCTCTTTTGCCACCAACTTGCTTTTATGGATGTATTTAACAATGCCAAATGTCAACATACAAGAAAAATGTTGTCTCCTTCCTTCGGTGGTATATGCAGTATGTGCCTTGGTGATCATTTTATACTCCCGAGAGTAAAAAAGTTTACACTACTCAGTAAAGGAAACAAAATTCAATGGCATCAAGAAACAGCTAATCAAATATACAGATAAAAAAGTATATGTATTACTTGTCTTTGTTCTGCAACAGCTAGTTTTTTTCTAGTAGCTGCAAATTTAACTCAGTGCTGGGCCTAGTTAAATAGAAAATGGAATAAATGACAGCATTATTTTATTAGAAAAGTATTAATGGCAATGAAGGGAACTCGAAAAAGGGCTGAGGGTAAAACTGTCTTCTAATGCAGGGATGGACGTGGTCTGGGTGAAGCACAGCCCTTCCTCACTGCCCTGAGACAGCAGGAGAGCACCAGGGATAGCTGTGTCTGTGGATAACATGAAAGAAAACCAGGACTTTAGTTACTCCTACCTAGAATTGTTTATTCAAAGATTGAAACTGGTCACAGGATCTGGCTGACTCTCCTTGTCCTCACAGAGGAGAATGTTGGTACAAGTTTGTTCCTGAAGAGCTCTTAAGTTCCCATCTGAGAAAATAATTAAGAGAGAAAGCCCATTTGGAGAGGTCTCTGGTGTATTACATGGGTGGCATTACGGGAAGCAAATGAGGTGGCACTCCATTCAGTAATTGCACCAACTCCAGACAATGAGTTTGTTTGCAATTGCTACTGCTTCTGTAACAGGGGCATAACAAGCAACAAAACCTCACTGGTAATTGCTGAGAGTAGATTCTCTAAGATACGGGTTAATTCAGTTAGTCATAGAAAACAGTTTGACAAAAAAGTAACATTTATCTGGCAGCTGTTGTCAATGTGACCAGAATAACAGATAGCCTGCAGCATCTTGTTAAGCAGCAGGCAGTCTTTCACTGATTTCTCAGCAACTGTTTTAAAACTGACCTTTTACATGGTTTTCTCTTAGTAATTATTTTGAACCTAAAAATTTGAATTGCTGTCTAATTCTGTAAGCTTCCACTCATAGAGGTAGCCCTTAATGCCACTGAAATCAGGAGAAATAATTTCTAAAGCAAGAGGTGATTATGTGAGATGGGGGTTGGACCCATCTATTCCCAGGTGAGGACCACAGTGCCCAGGCTGGGGCAGTGGGTTCAAACCCATCATGTTTCAGTTTCTTTAATTCCTTGTGCTGTCCTGAGGAAATCCTGCATATTTTTTCTATCTAAAACAGAGATTACAATACCTGTTAGATTAATTTATATTTCCCAAGTGCCTTAAGATGCTCTGATTAAATGCAATTTGCAGTTTAAAGGGTCACACAGTAGTTTGTGGTTTTGCCTGCTGTGACTTGCAGACCTGTTGGCAGTTTTATCCGAACACAGCCCTGGTCCTGATGGGCCTGTTTCCATCTGCACATCAATCTGTGTACATGAAATGGCTTCAGGGATGTGCCTGGTTTGGCGCGGGAGGTGTTTGTTTTTAAATGCAGCAACCCAGTAAATGACAGGTTACAATGAACTTCACCAGTAAAGGTAACTGCTTATGCATTTCATCCTATCAAAACTCAAAGATACTTTATAACTTAGGGTGAAATCTAGTCGTACTGACATTCATGGTTTTTTGAAGTTTTTGAAATTTTTGAAGGTTTTTTTGAAGTTCGAGGTCCTTTTGAAGTTTTCCCAGAACAGTTAGGCAAAGACACAGAGAAGATGAATGAATCTTCTTTACATTTCAATAGTCAAATATGCAATGAATGGTAAACAGCAGAGCCGCCTTCCAGGAAATTAAAACATTCACATCATCCTCCTATTACCTATGCAGAGTTCCAGATAAGTTGCCTGCTAGGATGAACTTTGCCTCCTCATTTCCATCCTCACAGGGACGTCTCAGCTTGTAATCATTAATGAACTATCCCTGTAATGGAAGAGTGACTGTACAGTCTGGACATTGTTCAGATCTGCTTTGGGAAACAAGAAGTTACTGAAAATGTCCAGCAGGTATCACAAAGCGGCAGCTGATGGCAATTTGGACCTCTTGAAAGAAGCCACAAGGAAAGACCTCAATACTTCAGATGAAGATGGGATGACGCCCACCCTTCTGGCAGCATACCATGGGTATCTGGAAGCTCTGGAAGTCATATGTCGGAGGGGGTAAGTCAATCAGCCTCCATTGCTTAAAGCTTGTGGCTTAGAACTATAATTAGTGCATAGTTTTTCTAATGCCTCAATGACCTCAGACCCAAAAGGTTGAAAATCATGGTAATTTCTTTAAATGCATGGCCAAGAATTGTTTCTCTTCATCTGCAATGGCCCAGAACCTGCGAGCAGGTCTGTATGTGTGGTGACTGAGGCTGCATCGACACCAGCAGGACATGGAGTCTCGTACATGGAGTCTGTAGGGAGCAGTTAGTATGAGCAGGGACCTGCAACCTCACCTCGCTGTAATGGAGGAGAAGTTGGTCAACAATATTTGGTGATAACTTATCTTTGGAACGGGCTCTCAAGAAATGCATTGTTTGAAACATTTTTAGCAAAAATTCTCTCCCAAATCCTTCCAAAGCACAGTCAGTAGACACCTGGGAAGGTTTAATGCTTTCCAGAGGCAAGTTACAACCAATACTTTGGAGACAGTAACTTCTAAAATTGCTATTCCTCAGCTTTTTATAGTATTAGCAACCACCATCATGATAAAAATGATAGTGCTGTTTCAGAAGCTGGGGAACAATACTCACAAACCTAAAAAAAAAACAACAAAGAAAAAAGAAAAAAGTAAAGTTTTCTACAGGTTTATTTTCTAATAGTAATATTTCTGTTTGATATCATTTAAGTGTATCACACACTTAAAATGCACTATTGAAATGGTAATTACCTCCCCACTGTCCCTAGTCTCTTGCTTGGAGCCTACCTCTTAATCTGTGATTCTGTAGTAAGATCTAATAAAAGAAAATCTGCTTCTGTGTAGAGATACAGTTAATAAAATATTCTTTCTGGGCTGAGATGAAGTTGACCTGTATTTTCAATCATAATAGTTTAAAGAAGATTGGAGAGAAAAGCTGAATAACTATTTGGATGTATCTGAGTTTTCTTTTATTAAAAAAAGAATTGGAAATATGGAATAAAAATAGGTTTTTCATAGATTTGTTTTATAGTTCATTGAGCTCAGGTGTGGCTGTAATAACACAATAAAAGAGACCTTTGGACTACATCATTATTGCTGTATCCCCAGGAGAAGCAAAAATAGATTGACAGTTTTTCGACTCATGTAATAAAGGCTCATGTAATCTAGGGTCAATAAAGGTCTGTCCCTGAACACCTATGAGACAGAACAACTAGCTAAGGAACAAATAAAGTAATTTCTTTCAAAATTTGAGTGAAAAATATGTCTTCTACCATATAAATTGATAGAAGTCACAGAGGACAACACAAAGATCAGAATTGCTATGTATTTGTTATTTAATATATTTCTAACTCTTTTTATTGGTAAAGGACAGCTTTGGGATAGCATTGCCTTCAAAATCTTCAAAAAATATGCATTCACCTCTACTTAATCCAAGATTTTTTGACACAACCAGCAAGCTGGGGCCGTCGGAGATATGGCTGTAATCTCAGCTGTTTTCTTGGCAGAAGCTGAATTTTGGAAAACGTACAATCTGTTCTGCCATCAGTTAATGTTTTCTTGTGAGAAAGTATTTTAATTACTTTTAGCAAACTCATCCTTTCCTTGAAGAGGTTTCCTGACAAAGGCACTGAGGTGCAGGGTGGTTTTCTTTCCAGTGGCTGCAGATTTTGGGACTCTGAAACTTGCAACACATGCAGCTCTTGGAAAATGTAGCAATACTAACAAGAAACCCCTTTCATCTTGAAATAGTTCATCTTCCCAGGCATCAGGAGACATTGTCTCTGCTTGCTTTGCAGGTACACGAACAAAGGCAAGACCAAGTAGCAGATCTGATCTCTTTTGTGTGAGCCACTTTCTTGGGAAAGCAGGGGGAAAAGGAATATGAGAACCCAAAGTAGATGTCAAACCTTATCCAAAGTCCCACCGAGCTGGGAACAATTGTTTGAGGCTCAAAGGCTGGCAGGCTCCATGGGAAAAAGAGACCACAAACAGCTATGAAGGGACCTGGGGGAGGATGGATGACCCAGCACTCCCAGGGCTCAGGATAATGCAGCCTGTTTGCTAATGTGGGAATTAAAGAATCCAGCACGCTTGGCTGCAGTCAGGCAGCTCCCCAGGGCAGAGCCACAAAAGCAGAAACATGTGCACATGGTTTCCATATTTCTAAGTGGAGACACTTTGATCCTCAGCTGCCACCTCCCTGTAGAAATGCCATGCTCGGACTCGCCCTTGTTTCTCCATGCGAGCAGCTCTGTGTCCCCGATCTGCGGGGACCCCCGACCTCTCTCTTGCCTGTGGCATTTCAGGATGTTTTCAGATTTGGCCCTCAACAAATGTGTGAGAACAAATCTCTTTGTTTCAGAGATACTCAAAGCCAGAGGTCAATGCCTGAATGAGGTTTTGTGATAGGATGGACCTTCTCATTCATAGTACAGCTGCCGTGCAACAGATCTCCAAGTCATTGAAATGCCCAAACCTCCAAGAGTAGAAATTCTCCTTGTAAATTTGGCGGCAGGCTCTGAAGTCATTAAAGGTTCTGGACTAACATGGCTGCCTTGGTTATTGGTCACAGCTGACTCAAGCTGTGTTCTGAACCATTGCTAATGTTGAACCTGCCAAACGTGAAACAAAAGATTCAAGCCAATTCTCATCTGCTGGCAGCAGTTCAGTGTGAAGTCAGTGCAAGAGTTCAAAAGAAAGCAATAATTTTCACTGGCTTTAATACAATTGCAAAGATGTGGTATTGCATTTTCAAATGAGCTTCTGCTTTTCAAACCCCATGAGCAAAAGCATTTTAGGGAGAGCGAAAGAGCTGAAGAAAAACAATGGCATCTATCTGAGCTTAGTCTAACAGAAATGGAGACAAATGTGTCATCAGGGCTTTACTCTTAATCATTTACCTATTACCTACAAAAAAATGTTACTGCCTGGGCTCATTAAATATGTATTTCTGTGTCCACTCTAAATGTTGGCCCTACATTTAACACAAAAAAGGGAAAAGCCTTTAAAATATTTCACACAAAAGCTGTTGAAAAGGTGTTGCCATTAATTCCAACGAGTGTAAGTCGAAGCCTGAGCCCACTTTGAGCTGTCAGCAGCAAAGCAGTCAGAGCTGCAGCCCTTTGTCTGCATATTTGGCTGCTTATTTCTGCCCCATTGCAGGAGGCAGGTGAGACGGGCAGGGAGCAAAGCAAGCCTTGCCAGGGTGACACGAAGGCTCTGTTACGGCGAGTTGCATATGCAGTTGCACTCAGACCCAACAAGCTTGCTTCACACACAGACAGGCAGGAATCAAAGTTTATGCCACACGCAGCCAAACTCAGTGTTTGTGTAAGTGGATGCAGTGCCATTCCAGAGGATGGATCTAAGCTGACTCATTTTCATTGGGCCATACTCCTCATAGCAAAGCAGAGCTGAAAGCCTACTATTTATTCAGTCCCACTGCAGTTCTATGCTTGGGTACATCCAGCTCACTGTATGCTATTTTCCTTCTCAGAGGTGACCCGGACAAATGTGACATCTGGGGGAACACACCTCTCCACCACGCTGCTTGCAATGGTCACATCCATTGTGTTTCTTTTTTGATCAACTTTGGTGCCAATATCTTTGCTCTGGACAACGACCTTCGCACTCCCCTGGAGGTGGCTGCCAGCAGAGACCGCAATGAATGTGTCAGAATCCTAGACAAAGCCGCCACCGAGCAGAACATGCTGAACCCAAAGAAGGTCTCCAAACAGAAAGCACAGGCCCAGAGGAATGTAGAGAAACAAATCAAGGAATGCGAGAAGCGCCAGGAGAAGCACCAGCATGAAATGAACCGGAATTATATGAAAGAAAAGGTTGGCACAGTAAATTCTTCCAAAGGGACACACTCCAGAGTAAAGTTACCTAGTCTCTTCACTTCAAATGCAAGTTCTTTGTCCAAAAATCTGAAAGACACCCTCAAACTGAAGGGAAAAAAGACAGCTGACAGCACAAGAAGCCAGGGACCACAAAGCAATAACCAAGAGGATGGTACAGGTAGGAGAACTGTGTTGCATTTGTTCGATGAGAAAGAGGAGGATGAATTACTGAACGACGTCGGAGAGAAAAACTTTTCTGAAAATGACAGTCAGCTCTCCATTTTTAAGCGGCCAGGTCTCGGCAAGATTGTGTTTGGAAGGAATTTGGCTGCAGATGTAAATCCTGAAGCTGTGTCTTCTGAGAAAGAAGGTATAAGCTTTAAAATGTCCCGTGAGCTCTTTCAGTATGAAAATGCTGAGAATGGCAGGGAAGATGATGCTGAAAATGGCGCTGATATCCCTTGGCATGAGGAGGAAGTTGTTTGGGAAGATGAGGAAGCAGAGAACACACCCCTTGAGGTATTTCTGGCATCACAGATGCTGGATGAGTTTCTTCCAGTCTTCATGAGAGAAAAAATTGATTTAGATGCCCTGATGCTATGTTCTGATGAAGATCTACAGAGCATTCAGATGGAGCTTGGGCCAAGAAAGAAAGTTCTGAATGCTGTGAATAAAAGAAAACAAGCACTCAAGAACCCTGGAAAGACTGTAGATACTGACTTATAAATTAACATATCTGTTGCTGTAACCTGCACACTGATTCATTATCTTTTCCTCTTTCCAAAGAGCACGCAGTTCTTTTCACATGTCTGCTAAAGCAAAATTCAGAGTGGTTACCCATTGCTTTAGAAAGTCCATCAAGGACAAGGATTTTGTCTCTGGATACATGGCTGTGGTACACAGGATATTAATTCAAGCATGTTCTGCTCAAAAGAAAGAATGTGATGGTAAAACCCCAAAAGTTCTAGATGTAAAGATTTTCTCCCTGAACTGTTTATGGGGATTGGATTTCTTTTGGTCTCAATATCTTAAAATATTAGTGAAGGCCAGACACACTACATTCCTTAATTAAGTCCTTCCTTTCTCCTCCAAAGCTACAATGCAAAGAGCATTCCCAAAGCTTGAGAGCTTTGAGTTTTGTCCATACACTTCTGTGAGATTGCTAAAAACCACCCTTCCTGCTACCGATGATATGTTGAAAACAGCATCTGAATCTTGATTTTAGCTATGGCTTAGTGACTCAGCCTCTGAATGAATGTAAGACTAATTTACAGCAAGCTTTGCTTTCTTGTCAGTAAAGTGGTTTGCTATTGTATTAATTTAAAAATACATGAAGTACCTTGCCAAGAGATGTTCTGTGTGAGTTGTACATTCTTTTGTCTCATTAGACTGGACCCAGTTGCCAGCACCCTGCACATCCTAAATGGCACCAAGGCTGCAATACTTTTCACTTCAAGAAGCTGAGGTTATATTTTCAACATTTTTGATCTGGTTTGGTGTATCCTCAGCTTGGTTCCTATAGGGTCCATTTGCCATGTGAGGTCCCAGAAACCAGGACTCTCATGACACAGTGATTTCTGTTGGTTGTTGTCAGCCTTAGCCTGAAAACTGTATGTAACTGAGGATACACACAGCGGCTCGTGAAAAGAGAAAGACTGTGCTTCTGTGGAAGCTCCTGTTCTTTAGTCTATCTGGAGGCATTCACTGAAGAGCTCCCTTCATCTCTCCCAGGCCTGTTCCCTTGGGAAGCTGGCACTCTCTGATGTGAATTAATCACTCCTGTTGAGTTTTGTGAACCTGATAAGCTTTATGAAGCAGCCATGCTCTAACCAAGATCTCAGATTTTAGAGGCACAATTATTAGCAGGACTTTTATATTTAAATCTCTTTTTATAGCTTTTCATTATTCAGTTATGACTTTTTCCTTAGGGCTACAATGCATTTGTGGACACTAATGATCTATTAATGATCTATTTTTTTTTCATGCTTCCTTCTTTCCGCATCTACTTGTTTATCCAACTCTGTATTTGAAGTCCAGCTAATGAAAGGAATTATTACTGCATTCTTTCCTCCTTGGACTCCTGTACTACAGCAGGCTGATATTTTCTTCTATTAAGCAGTCACATCAAAGTCCTGTTCTGCGCAGCCTTGACTGCTGTACTCAGCACAGTAATTAAATCAGACAGTATCCCCCCAGACTCTGTTATTAACCTGCTGGGCTGTTTTCATTTTGGCCAAGAAATTCACAATTTTTTAGCAAAGCAAGAAGGAAATGATGAATATTTGAAGGCATATGATGAGTGTATTTTGAAGGGTTAAATCCTATCAGTTATGTGGCTGAGAACAATGTGAAAATGCAGGGCATCCCCCATCCTGGCGATGTGGATGCTTCCCGTTGTTGAGGCAGCCATGGAAGCAGCAAGCTGAGCCTCATCGTTCTCTGCATCTTCCTCTCCCTGCAACTGCAGTGGCTGAATTCTACCATCCTAACGTAAAGGGTTGAGACTGGGTCTGTACTGCTCCAATGACTTCTCTCCACTGCAAAGTGGTGAGCATAATGCACCTTTTAAGGACAGATCCTAAATAACTGGGTTAGATCCATTTACCTAGGGAAATGCTTTCTAAAATTTTGCCAAGCATGCCAGTGCCTGTCACCGATGGGAGACAACTCTAGGTAGGAGAGAATGCACCTGGAGAAATTACACTTTAAAGGGATCAGACCCCCTCCCTCCAAATTGCACTGAAAATTTGCCTCTTTGCATACTCATCTGTAAATCTGCCTGACTGCTGCAACCTCTGACAAGCAGATAATTGCAGAGACTACCTGCACAGAAATTATCTGATCGACTCCATTGTCGCAAGCATCCACTGTGTTTAGGTACATCCTTAGGTACATGCAGTACTCCATGGAGCTAGCAGATATAGAGCACAAGATCTGTAAGAGGCCCTTGTCCTTCTGGAATTGCACCTAGAGACTGGATAAGAAGCCTCAGGGCATCCCACAACAGCTATTTTTAGGCAACAACCAACCCCAATATATATACCCATTTAAAATAAATAAAAAGCGATTTTTAAAAAGTGTAGTACTGCTAGTCCTTTTTTTGCAGGGTCATCCTGGAAATTGGCCTCTGGTATACAGCAGCCCTATGGAACAATTGGGAGAAAAAAATAAAAAGGAGCACTCACATTTCAGTTTTTTTCCATTCATCTGCTTTGCTTTTTCACCAACCCCTTTGTTTCTTTTATAATTTGGAAGCATTTAAATTAATGAATCATAGATTTTACTCCTTAGCAACATTTATACAGCACAGTTCAGTTGGAAAGACATTATGCATCACATGTAATCTTATAGGCCAATCCAAACCCAAATCATAAAACCATGGTCTCTCACATGATCGCAGCCCTGCCAAGTACAAGATTCTCCTTCCTTAAGGATTTAATACTCTGCACTGGACAGACATCAAGAAGAGGAAATGTGCAGCATGGAACAATGCAAAACTGAGTGGAGCAGAGCAGTCTCAATTTATTTTCCCCTTTACATTCAGTGATCACATTTACTAAGCGAGTAGTCACTGCAACAACTTGCATGTTTTCTTCTTCCCATTCAAAAAAAATTCCCCAAAACCCAAAACAAAAGTAATGGACAACAAAACGAGAGTCAAAGAAAAACAACAGTATGTGTTTAATTTTAACATAAATGCAAGCTACACAATTTATTGAGACTTTGATTTGTAAGAGAAGGAAACATGGAAACTAAGGCTATCATTTCCCCTCAAAAAATAAAAAGATGTGACCCAAGCATCTCCCGTCGTAATTGAATCAAATCCTCTTCATGGATTCAGAGGTACAATGCTGAAGCCAGGCTTCCAGAACCTCCTATTGCCAATGAAAGCTGAGAACACTGTGGGGTTTTGGAACCAGGTTTTTGGACTGGTTCCATCTATTTTTAAAGTGCATAGTCTGTAGAAGAGTACACGTGAAAATAAACTGGTTTTGTCTTCTTTTCAAACACTACGTCTCATTGTAAATTACAAACCTTGTTTTACACAGGCACAGAACTGGGATAATGTTGCAATAAGAAGTGCAAGTTTCCATGCAGTTCTTGAATTATAGAACATCAATGGCCGTCACGTTTGTCTCAAGCTAGTGGGTTTCTTAATCTCTGAAGTGACAGGCTAAGTCAACACTTAGATTCCTGAACACTTCAGAAATGACAAAGAAGAAAGGATGCATAAAAATAGAAGGGTAATTTTGCTACAATTAAAAAAGGCAAAAGCTTACAGAGAAATGTCTGGCCTTGTTTCTGCTAATATAAACAAGAGCAATTGAGTTAGATTTCTATCCACACAAACACATCCTTTGGCCCTACTCACTTACTGGTCTGGTACTCTTCCACCTAAAACTCTGCAGATTACTACAAACCCTGCCACTTACTACTTCTTTCCAACTAGTTCACACAAGGCTTATAATTTGGAGTATCATTTACGTCACACCTGCACTGTAATCATTAACTTCTTCTATACTTACTTATGCACCATCAAGGGCTTTAACACTAACTACTCCTTCCTGTTCCACTGTATTCTACTGGCATCAATAAAGAATGACCATGTCACCTAATCCTAAGTGACTAAACACTTAATAGCCTGCATGAAATAATACACAAGTAGAGATAAAATTTCATAACACACAACTCTAGCCTGAGACAGGAATTTGTTTCCAGGGCAATAGCTATTTTTCAGCAGATGCTCAATCTTTTGTAAGCCAGTTGCATAACAGCACAAAACTGGAACTTTTCCTTATGTAGAACATCACTGGATTCCTTCGCCAAGAAAGGGTCATGGAAATCCCTGCCCCAGCTAATACCCACCAGGATAAAAGAACAATTGCCAATTGAGGCATGGTACAGCCAAGCTGAAAATATTTGCCTGTATACTTGAAGTTTAGCCTGCTGAAATCAATTTGCATGGTTCCAACCTTCAAGAAGCTTAGAAAAAGAACTTAAGAACACCACAGATTAATAAAAAAAATCTCCCCATGGAATATAGATAAGTTAAATCAAAACACATTTTTAGTGCTCACATTTTGGGTGACTCCTTGCAATATGAAAATGGCAATAACCCACCCAGGAATGTACTAAGGGAGGTATTAAAAGTATCATTTCCTCCCAGTTAAAACGTATGTAATATTAGCTAACTTTCTAATTGTATGGAGGCATCATTACTTACATAAACTCCCACTCCTGAGTGTGCTCTTAAATGAAAAAAAACATTGGGTCTGAGGGCAATGAAAGGGGATTGTGGGGGCTGAAAGTAAGGATGGTGCCTTCTACATCCCAGTCTGAGTTAGAAAGGAAGGGGCACCCAGGAGTCAGGGGTGGGCTGTGTTCCCAGCAGAGCCTACGTTACTGTCAGTGTAGCACTGAAACCCACAGCTGCATTTGAAATACTATCACAGGTAAATATGATGCCAGAGTCCATTCTCCAAAATGATATGTTTACTCCAGTATGAATCACCTCTCTAAAAACACAAAATCTACCCACAGGCTTCTGCTACATAAATAATTAGGGAAGAAAGGCATTGACTCCAAATATGTAAAAATACACTTGTTAGTATCACTGCAAACAACTAATACTTGCTGTTACACGATACACATTTCTTAGTAATACTGCAGGTATCTAATACTTGACATTAGAAAACTGTAGAAATTAGTCTATTGCTGAAATCTTACTTTTCATTCTTGAATGTTCTAGAAGGGCCACATTCAGCTAGGATTGGTGCCTTTCTTGTTAACAAAAGATCCAAGGAAACTAAGTGCAAACAATTTTCTTGGCCTCGTTGGCATTGTAGACTTCTCTCTTTAGTTACCAGCTGACCAGGAATCATAAACAAATTTTGCTGCTACTGTATCTTCAACCGCCATCCCTGAAAAAGAATTAAGGTCAGCTTCACACAGTTTTTCAGCTGTAAATAATACAGCTTCAGAAGGGAACAGAAGGCCCCAGGAAATCATCTAACTGGACAGAAATGCGAATCATTCAGCCCATCCCAAACACTTACAGTGTTAAATTCAAACTTTATAGCTGTAATGTAACTGTTATGTGTGCTATATGAAGTTAATAAAATGGTATTAATCTAATATTCAGTGTACATAACACAAGTTGGCCCTTTTGGACCTTTTTCCTCCAAACACCAGCTCCAAACCCACACTACACTGCCACATTGTCTGTAGTCAGACAGACTCCAGGGGCATAACAGCAGGGCACTTGGGTTGGAGCTGTATTAATAGATGCTGCAGTCATGCGTTGAACAACTGTGAGATGGAAAATGTACTTCTTCCTATTGTTTGTTTGCTTTCCTATCACTTTGCATTACATCAGCCCTGCTAGATAAATAAAAAGGGAAAATGCAAATCACATTCTGGTTTCTTATAGACAGTGCATTGCCACAGCAGTTTTGAAGATGATCAGCAGCTTTCCCACGCATGGGGGATCTAATAAATAACAAAGCATTGTTTTCTGTCAGACTTGTACACAGGAGGGGTTGTTCTTACCTAGTGATTTAAACACTGTTCTTTTCTCAGGCAGGGCTGGTTTTGTACCCTTCACTACCTCTCCCAGCTCAGCAAAAATCTCTGCCTGTGAAACAAATACATATTTATACAAAAACATAATATCCATACATATGTTAAGATAAACCCTTTTTTTCTGAGTGACTTCAAAAGAAAGAACTCCTCCAGTGCTGCTATCCCAGAACTGATTCCTTTCCATGGCAAAGCAGATCAGTATTCAGAAAAATCATACAGAAACTGGACAGAAATCACAGAGGAGTGGAATGGTTTTCAGAGGAAAAGAGCTGAGGGACTTTCCTCAGTCAGTAAGTTTTTTTACAGTGGATCACTAAAGGGCAGCACATAATCAGTACCAAGTCATTTAAAATACAAGCCAATTGCCACAAAAATAAAGTCCATAATTTAAGAAATACTTACCCCTGATAATATAACATCTCCTGATTCTGTAAGGGCAGCCTCTCTGGAGTCCACAAACAGAACAGAATTCTTCATCAGTTCATCATCCAGTTCTCTCCAGTCTGGTCTGCTTGCTCCAACAGCTAATACAACAAAACTGATAAACTTGGGAGGAATGTTTAAAACAAATTCAAACCACATTTTCTCCAAAAGACACGTGTGAAGTAACAATGGACATTGTTGTGGAAATGTAATATGCAAACAATCTGATGTTAGCACTGAAGACATGTTGATTGATAAAACAACAAAAAATACGATGTGCTTGAGTAACTGGGAAAAAGCCCAGATTTCTCTCAACCTGGCCTCAGCTGTAACACTGATGTACATACAGCCCATTTCTGTTAGGTGCTAGACCCCTAAATTTCCATTGCTGCCAATGAAGGATAACATCAGGTTCAACCCTCCAAATTACAGCTCATTAAAATGTACAGCATCCTTGACCTCTAGTCATGCAGATGCTGCTGCCAACAAAGGTCTTATACTCCCCATAATCGCAGACAGAACAACTGGTATATCAATTGGCCTTGGCATTTCAACTTGCTGAAGCATTAAACTGCAGCTCTTCAGGAAACAGATGGGAGCTTCTTTGCTGGCACTGTTTGCACCTCTTTGGTATACAAGACAAACAGCTCCTTCCAAATAACGCTGACAGAGAAGGGGAAGTAGCACTGCTTAGCCCTTCATCATCTCATATCTGTACGAGAATTGTAGAGATATGTTAACTATGCAGAGGTACAAAACAAACAAGACATTGCCAGCAGCTTTGAAAATAATACTGATAAACAGGTGTGCCACAATTACTCTTTCCTGCTTACAGAGGCACTGTTAGAATAAATTTTGATCATTTGATGACAACTCAAGGTAAGGTTATGCAGACTACAACTCTTCTGCAGACAAACAGTACCCTGTTTCTGCAGCTGCCAAATTAACAGGTTTTTGTTGCTTTTTATTTTTTAAACACAGTTAGCAAATGTCTAATACAGCTTCTCTAAACCATTCAGTATTTGTCAGTAAAATATTCTTGTCAGCAGACTCCAGGTAGCTGAGGCATAAGAAAATCATGTCCCTTTGTCCATTATCTCTTATACCCTTGTCTTTCATCAGATCATTACTAAATGCCCTGTATTTTATAGTCCTATTTGATTCAGATTGTGTTTGTTATGTGTCTATACAGAAAAATAAGATTTGAAGAAATCGTCAATTATCCTGAACAGATGGGAATCAAAGTATTGTGCAGCAAAGACTTGCACATGCAGACAGTGAAGTCAGTGTTACTAATTAGGATTTTTAAACCTATAGCTTTCTATTATTTCCTTTTAACTTTAGAAGCAGTACAAGTTGAGCAGATTATGGATTTTCACTTAATTGGAGAAACTGAAAATGAATCAAAGAGCTTAACTTATTAAATATAGCAAGACCACTATCAACTTGTTAGGGGCTAAAAAAACCCAAACAGCTATGTATCCTTTAAACGATGAGAACACAGCATACCATTGATATGGGCACCCGGTTTTACCCAGTCTCCAAACAAAATTGGTGTTGTTGCCATAGTGACTGTTATAATCACATCAGCCCCAGTAACTGCCTCCTGAGCAGAAGAGCAGACCTGCACTGGACCATTAACTGAACTAGCAAACTTCACTGCTCTCTCTTTGGTGCGATTCCATATCCTGACCTTCAAGGAGAAAAAAAAAGACAAATAGATTAGCTTGGAGAACTTATCCTTGCTGAAACTGGACACTGTTTCAGTAGATAAAACATGGGGGTTTTTCCCTTTAATGTTATCAGCATACAAGCACTAGATCTCATGTGTGAGCAGCTACATTTGAATGACTGTTTTGTGATGCCAGAATAACAGCTCCTTATAGAGCTGTATTTGTAAAATACAAATATTCCAAATAAATATATTTAAGGGAAAGTCACAGAAAGCTCATCCAAGTATGGCATACACAATAGGATTTTCTCAGAGAGAAAAAGACATTTGTAAACTTGACTTTGTTTCCAACCCTTCTTTTTTAAAGACCAACATTTGAGTAAGAAATTCTACAGCTGTTCAGAGTACTCTTTAGTTCTGTAGAAACAGATTCAAAATATGAATAAACCCTTAACTTTAATGGCTGTAGCATGGTTTATTTATATCAAGTGCTCCTGAAACATAACAGAGAAAAATAGCTGTATTCTGTCAAGATGTGTCCCTTACCTCTTTAAATGTGAACAACTCCATGAAGATATCATAATGGCTGTAAGCTTGAACACCAGCTCCCAAAATGCACAGCACTTCTGCAAAAGCTGGCATTAACAACTAAACAGTATCAAAAAAACCTATGTAAGGGCAATATATTAACAGATGTGACTACTATATATCAAAATACTACAAAAGAAAGCAGTATCCTTAGTCCTTTTAAACAAAAAAAGGTTGCAATGCAAAAGCTAGTATTGATTTATATTAACATAAAACAATATTCAATTACCCCTCTCTCTCTCTCTCTATATATATATATATAAAATGCAAAACCTCATGTCAATAGCATTAAAGTACATGTTGGCTTCATTCCAGGTTTGAATTCATTGACTCTGGAAATTCAGGTGTAACATGCAACAGCATGAGCCAATGCAAATTCTGGAGCCTCAGCACCCTCTATTAGTATAAAGTATTACACCTGGGTGACTAATCCAGTGTAAAACCACTGTGTTGATATTCTGCACTGGATGAAAACAGGGCTCATACTACTGGAAGCTATCAGTGCTGGAAGTGGTAGCTGCGTGAGTAAACTGGTCCTGGTAACTCCAAACTAAGGTAAACTGGTCCTGGTAACCCCAAACTAAGCCTTCTTTTTCAATTCACTGAAGCCATAAATTGTACCAGAAACAGACACTGGCGCTGTAAGAGCCAGGATACGTATGCATCAGGTATCGTAAAAACAGGGATGGTCCTAAGGAATAAATATTAAAATTCTGTTCCGTGATTGCTTTTGGTCTTCTGGTTTAGTTCTTGTCTGTTCACCAGTACTTGGCAAAAGTGAACAGGGCTGCTGGAGTGCAGCCCAAAGCTATCCTTGTGTCTTGTTTATGCATTTGCTGTGGCCACTCATTCCTGCATAAAAAGCTTTAGAATTGTCTAGGCTCTCAACACTTATTCTGCTGCAAATAAATTGGAAAAAAAATCTAATTGATCCCATTTTTCAGTAGTAAGCACTCTTTTTAATCTTCCTTTCAAAGACTCTGAAGCACTGGTTTCAAAGGTTCCTTGCATAAAAGCATGGGCCTTTGAAAAGCAAATGCCATAAAGAGGGCAAGATGACAACTATGAGCTAAACTCAAACACTCCTGAAGATTTCCCAAACAGCAGACGACAATGAAGGACCTGATCTTGAAGCCCCTTCAGCAGCCAAGCTCCTTTGAGGCCAGCACAGCCTTGATTATGTAAAAACTGTCACAACTGCCCAAGTATAGAATGGCTGAGATGAATCAGGTCCTATAACCTCATGTCCAAGGAATCCATTGTAAATTGTTCTTGCCTTTGGACCAGGGAAAGCTCTTGGGGACAGGTTCTTCACTCCAATTTAATGTCAGTTCAGCTCTATTGCCATGGATAGAGTTACACTGTCATGAAGACTGCCACTAACAAAGTGGTGAGATCAGCCTTCAGGCTGATGCAAAGCTGATAGGTGAAAAAAAGAGCTCTGGCCCTCTTCCTATGGCCTCATCCTTCCAGGTGAAGACTAAAACCCTGCTGTGCAATGGACAGTAATGTGCTCTCCTCCCACTATTAGCAGCCCAGTCAAATATAGCTTTAAAAAGTAATTCAAGCCCAGAAATTTCCAATTGAAACTGAAATGATGTAAAGCAATAGACAGTGAGATACACCTCACCGGTTTTCAGAAAGAAAATCACAGAGGAAGACACCTCTGTAAATTCCCAGAAGACCATGCAGAATGAGCCACAAAAATATATCAGACTGCTTGTCCAATTACACAAAGTGTTAAAGCCAGGCATGACTCATTCAATCAAAATAGAAAACTGCACTTTTAAGTTTTCCCTGAAGATACATATGTTACCATAAATCTAACTCAAAGCTGTATTTGATGAAAATTCACATGCACTGAAATCCATTTACATAATTCCCTCTAGCAATTTTACACATGACACCACTAACAGATTCTGCCCCAGTTTAGGTAACAGAAGAGGTACCTTGGTGGCGATTGCAGAAACTGCAGCTGTTCGTTTTGCTGTAATGACACTGCCATCTATGACCTTTAAAAAATAAAAGAGTTCAGACTGACTGAAATGAACCCTGAAAACATGAGTAAACTCCAAACCTTTTCATCCGATTTGTGAATTATGAGCTACTACAGGGTACAGATAAAAATATAAAAGTTGGTAATTACTATTATAGCAACCACAAACCATATAAAAATCACACAATTAAATTGGGCAGATTTTTTTCTGTATTCCAGTTCTTCCACAGCAGCACAAATGGGGTGAAAATTGATCAGAGCTGGGCAACCCTTAACTCGCACAGCTTTTTGTGCACTGCACTTCCCTTGCTTTCCAACACAGAGAACAGATCAATACAACTGCAATATTCTGTGTTCCAGTAAGACCAGGGACCAGTGCAAGCCGGCAGCAATTCATGATTTTGCACCGTCTTGGTCTGTACAGAGGGATGACTGGGAGTCATGGAATTCCTTTAACACGTACGACACACGGTGGGACACTCCTGCTTCAATGTGCACTAGCTGTTGGGTGCAAATAAATTAAGGGGCTGTCCTGGTTCCGGCTGGAATGGACTTAATTTTCTTCCTAACAGCTGGTATAGTGCTGTGTTCTGGATTTAGTATGAGAACAAAGTTGATAACACAGTGATGTTTTAGTTATTGCTAAGTAGTGCTTACACTAGCCAAGGACTTTTCAGCTTCTCATGCCCTACTGGTGAGAAGCTGGGAGGGGACACAGCCAGGATAGCTGACACTCACTGGCCAAAGGCATATTCCATAGCATACAACGTCAGTATATGAACTGGGGTGAGTTGGTGGGGGGGGGCCACACCTCTGGAATTAGCTCAACATCGGTCAGTGGGTGGTGAGCAATTACACTGTGCATCACTCCTTCTGTGTATTCTTTTACCATCTTCCTTTTCTGTCCTATTAAATTGTCTTTATCTCAACCCATGAGTTTTACCCCTTCCTTTTTTTGACTCCAGTCTCACCCCACTGCAGGGGAAGGAGACTGAGTGAACAGCTGTGTGGTTGTTTCAGCTGCCTGCCAGGTTAAATCACAATAAAGGCTTAAAAAGCTGACATGTTTTCTGATACAGTTTAGGAATAAAAGTCCAACATAGTTCTCTTGACCAGTTTTGCCCCTTTAATAACTATTACTACTAAAGTATAATGAAAACACTAATTCTTTAAACGAAGAAGCAAACAATCAGGCTGAATACTATTCCCTGTTCTACTAATTGTATTTTAAATTTAACTTAAGATGGTTTAAGGTCAATTCTTTATACAGAAAAGTGGGTTTTCTTTCCTTTCAAATGCCAGCTCAACTTTCCCTGATCATTTCTCTCTTCCAGTCATCCTGTGAGCCAACAGATTAGCTTCCCTCCAACTCACAAGCAGCAATAAATAGCATATAGACTACAGTCTAGCACATATGAAAGACAGAATGCTTTAGGCCAGACCTTCACTTGGCACAAACACATTTTCATCGAGGGTGCAGGTAGACTCACACCAATGAACACCAGCTCCAGGCTCCAAGAGTCAGAAGCAAGGGCTGACAGAACACGAACAGATGAGAACACAGAAGCACACGGGGAACTCACAGCTTTCAAAGAACCATTTCTTGGGTCAAACAAGAGGACAGTCGCTTGGTGAGAAGGGACAGAGGAATCCTTCTTGTGCTCGTAAAAAGTCACCAGCTTGGTTGTGAGAGCATCATCTGCGGCACTGTACGCCGGCATGACCCCGAGGAACCTTGTGAGAGAAGGACCCACATCACTTGTGCACCTGCAGCCACCAGAGCGGCTCCTGACCCGCGGCTCCTCACCCGTTAATCAGTAACTCGGTACCAAAGACCTTTCCCGACGCTCCCACTCCTTCCCCCCGCCCCTCCCCGGTCCCCCGGTGCCTCGA
>VZRW01009889.1:0-18890 GCA_013398125.1 Aegotheles bennettii | reverse complement strand
GGCCGCCCGGCCGGCCGGAGAGAGCGGAGGAGCGGCCTCTTGAGAGGATCCTGTCGCCAGGGAAGCTTCAGCTGCCTGTGGTAAGGGGGTGCCCTTGGCAAGCGGGGCTCGGCCGGTCCCGGAGGGCCAGAGGGCTCCTCTGCTGCTGCAGAGCCCTGTTGGGCCTGCGGAGAGCTGAAACAGAACTCGTGTGAGTTCTCTGCTGGAAATGCACTCTCGAATAGGATGGAGGGTATCTTCCAAGTCACAGTGTGTTTGTAAGTCAATTTAGACATGAACTAATAATTCATAAATAGGTAGGCTTAGAGGTTAACATTAGGTATCATAACAAATTTGCTTCAGGGGAATAAAGGAGTTTTTCCTAGACTCAAAATACAGGGTGTTTCAAAAAGATGGACCCAATTTAAATGATAAGGTGCTTTGAAATTGGGTCCATCTTTTTGAAACACCCTGTACATTGAATTGAGTCTGTGGCAAAGCAAGGGGAATTATGTCATTGGTATCCCTGCTGCTGAGTGCAGTGGTGTTTCTGTGTTTCTTGATTTTTACTTTAAGATGTAAGGAAATTAGGTTCTTTTTTCAGTGTGAGAAGATGTGGTGCTTAGGGACATGGTTTGGCATTGGACTCGGTAGAAGTAGGTTAAGGTTGGACTTGATGATCTTAAAGGTCTTTTCCAACGAAAATGATTCTATGAAGATCAAGAAATAAATTGATTTTACAAATATAAAAAAGCTTCCAAAAAGGATGATAGGGAATAGCATTTCAGTTTCAAAATCAACAGTATTGTCATTTCTGTTGCCAGCTACTGAGGGCAGACTCTTGTGATACTTCAGCTTGAAGGTCTATGCCTGGTTATTACTCTGCAATCTGGGGACTTGCGTGAGCATCCTCTTTGTATGCAGCAGTCTGTGGAGATAGGTTGGCATTGAGAGGTGACTCTTTTAGGAGTTGAACTGCCTACACCAAATAAATAAGAAAATTATCTGTGTATGTGGATTGCTGTAGCTGGTTGTTGGATTAATTGCTATCCAGTGGTCCCACAGACCATATAGTATCAGTAGAGATTCACACTGCACAACAACAAAGGGGAAAAAAAAGAAAGCTTACAGTGCTATTTCTTGAACTTTGAGAGATCTCATATAACTCGTTGCACAGGTTCCAACAGCGATGTAAAAACAATCAGAGGAGTTACAACGGAATCATTGTTTTTACTTGGGGGCTTAAAGTAGTTAATTGTATTTCTACTTTAAAATTAATTGCTTTTTCAGTATTAAAGGTCTTACGTGATGAACTAATTCAGAAACTCCATGCTATTATGCTTTCTCTTTAGAAGAGACTTTACTCACTGAAAGTAGCTCCTAAAGTCACAACTTCAGCAAAGGCAGAACGAGTGAAATTATCTCCAGAGTCTGAGGATCTTGAGGTCAGTATGAATACTGGTATTTTTTTCTCTCTACTTTTAATTTTTTAAAACTCAGTCAAAGTGAAACTGTGACAGTGCTTCCAGTGGATGACTAAACCAAAATTTCTATTTTTAATGCAGATTACAAAATTACCAAATGGCTTAGTTATTGCATCTCTGGAAAACTTTTCTCCTGCTTCAAGAATTGGTGTGTTTATTAAAGCAGGCAGCAGATATGAAACTGCTGGTAACTTGGGAACTGCTCATTTGCTTCGTCTTGCATCTAATTTGGTAGGTGTTTAATCTCTTTGTTATTATCTTGGTAGTAGGCGAAATGATCACAAAAAGAAGCTGTATGGTAAAATTTAATGTGAGATATCTTATAAAGTGGAAAACAATGTACATGGATTCTTGGCTACCTGGTTCAAGTGCAGGGGAAATGACATTACTTCCTGGAAGACAGACAATGATATTTATTTAGAATTGCACTCTAGTGGTATGTTAAACTATATATACATCAACATTAAGCTATGCCTGCAACTCATTTTATTTAAGCTGAAGTAAAAGATAATTTGGGTGGCTTATACAAACTTGATTTTGTGTGTGTGTAGTATTTCTCAATGCTTTTTCTTACTACTGCCATGAAGATATTTAAGGTCCTTTTTTTTGCCTTCCTGTTATATGGCTGGCTTCATTTATGCACCATGCTGTGGAGGCAGGTACATCTCAGCAGGTTCAAGAAAGAAACGGACAAATTCATTGATAGCAGGTCATTTAACAGTTGCTGAAAGGAGTAACTGCTGTAGGTACTGCAAGAATACCACTGAATGGCTTGTGGGGTGCTGTATTTAAATAGCCCCTTCTGCTGCCATGGTCAGGTACAGGACGTTGGGTTAGATGCCCCATGGGCTAAACCTGCTGTGGCTGTTCCCCTTGTTCCTCTTTATCTCAGTTGCTGTCTGGCTCTGGCTGCAGATGTAAACACAACCTCTCGCACACCAGCCAGGCTGTGATGATCAGAGCTACACAACACCACTGACATGTCCTTGACTGCTGTTGTATGGGTTCAATCCACATCAGTTTGGGACAGAAAAAGAAAAAACGTCCCAGGTGCTTATTACCTCCTTCCCATCTGCTGCCTGAAGTTACTTTCCCCAGACACCTGTCAGTATGTGTAGACATTCCTTGCCCTGGTTTTGTCAAGCTTATCTAATTCAAAGAATCCTATTCAATGTTCAGGCAAACCTGGATGACTCTAAGAGGGGGCTGGTGAGCAAATATATGAGCAATTGTGGTGGAAAATCGGAAAGGATGATAGAAGTTACTGTGAGCAGGGCCACAGTGAGCTGGCTCAGCTTTTCAAAATGTCTTCTGTGTAAATGAATAAACAGATGCTGTTTCCTCTTTGCCTGAGCACTGAACAACCTCCCGCAAATCTGTCCTTAAAATACTAGAATTCTAAGTTGTTCTTGTTGTTTTTTGTTTTGTTTTTAAATAGACTACAAAAGGAGCATCTTCCTTCCGGATTACTCGTGGCATTGAAGCTGTTGGGGGTAGCTTAAGGTTTGTAACCATATACAATCTGTTTTAGTAAGATGCAAAAAAGCTACATGATTAAAGGAAACCTAAAATGATAAGCATAACAATATGTAGGTGGATATGTAAGTGGATAAGCTCGGTGTGGTACTGATACTTGAATGGTGAACATTGGCAAAGAACATCTTTTGTACTTCTCATTCTATTAAGATTCAAGAGTGTGCCCATGATTTGTATTTTAAAAACACATTTGCGTTAACAAAATATGAATGTTGTGTACCTGGAAGAAACATAATTTGTCCAGAAAGCTTAATGTTCTTCCTGCCTTTTCAGGCTTCAAGATTAAACTTCCTGAAGTCAGTAGATTTTTTTTTTTTCTCTAACTTTTGTGAATAGATACCACTCATCATACTGCAATTTTGGGAACATTTCAAACAGTAGCTGGCTTTCATGGTTTGAGAGTTTAAAGCCTAGAAAACAAGCCTAAGAGAAATAAAAGAGTGATCTCGCTGTGCCTGCTTTTTTGCAGTGTATCTTGAAATCATCCAGTAAGATTGTTTTATATAGAATTTGGTTCAAAGCAGTGTTTTTTATACCTTGAGACTTTTACTCTTTTTTGTTCCTGTTAATCACAGATGTGTTGAAGCAAGTGGAAAAGACCACTATGTTTTCTGTCCAAAGAGAATAATTTCTAACTGCCTTGCTTAATGTGTATATACATTTTTCTTCAAGTTTTGCTATTCAGCCTTATTTGTTGTTTTACTTTGAATGATCGTGGTATCTTAAATTCTTACGATCACAAGACAATTGTTATCACTTGAATACTGACGACATGAGTTTTAGTTATGTCTGTTTCTGCTGTGTTTGTATTATCACTCCTTCAAACAGTCGTCTCAAGCAGGCTTAAGGTTAATTAGATATTCTAGTCAGTATCTTGCTGACTAATTCAAGCAATGGGGAATGTGTAAAAATCCAGTTCTGTGTTCTCTGCTAAAACTGATTTTGTATTTTTTCTCATTTAGTGTGTACTCAACAAGAGAGAAGATGACTTACTCTGTTGAATGTCTGCGTAACTATGTGTAGGTATCTAGATATGCTATAAACTGAATTATTGCATTCTTTGCAAACTGCTCTGTAGTAAAGTAGAGACCTATTACAGGGTAGGAGTAATACCTATTTTCATGTCTTTATAATAAATCAATAAATTATTGTATTAATATTCAGCTTCTGTATCATATTACTGAGTATACAAATGCTACAGAACTGAAGCTGAATTCTCATACTTTGTACAGCAGTGCTGATAACTACTCTTGCTCAAACAATGTATTTTGTTGTTAATGTGTTGTTTACAGGTTAGTTTGAATTGCTTTCAACTTAAGAAGTACATGCTACTTCTGTTGTGTTTAATGCCTTTGTAACTTCTTTTATCTAGTGACACAGTAATGGAGTACCTTCTTAATGTCACCACAGCACCAGAGTTCAGACCATGGGAAGTAGCTGATCTTCAGCCACAATTAAAAGTTGACAAAGCAATTGCATTTCAGAATCCTCAAGTTGGTAAGTATATTTTCTGATGCACTACATTTGCTTCACAGGAGTTTCTTCAAAATTAAAAACTTCAGAAAAATTCGTTTCCCTTTTGCTCTGTCACATGACCATTGCACTTTTCAGGGTTTCCCTGTTGATAAATATGTCTTTCTCTTATTATGGAACTTTTTTTTTTAAAAACCACGTTTTTTCAACCTGCATATAACAGCGTTTAGCAAGTAACATACTAAAGTCAGGTTGCACTGTTCTCCTTGACAGCTTTCATTTTACCTTTTTATATTTTTGAAGTACAACCAAAGAATGTGCAAGTCATGACTGTTACTGACAATATGTTTGCAGCAGCTTGTGTTCTGAAAACAATATTTAGGTATTACTCATCAATGTGGAAACAATATTCTATAAAAAGAATTCTTGAGTTTGTGTGGGTATAAAAACTATGTATTTTCATTACACTGAAAATGCATTGCAGTTTTAGGTTTATAAGTTTATGTTCACGGGTTTAAAAAAAAATAAACACAAAGCCTCGGGTAAACCAAGGCTATTCCAATACATCTTGCATTACTTGACTCTAGCCATCCAAGTTCATTCAGCATGTTCTGCACCACAAACATCTTTTGTACTACTCCTTAACTATGAAGCGTGCTCACTTTTATAATCCATTAAAGTTGACAACACAATATTGGTATTTGGAAAATCTCAGGCTTATAGTGAAGTACTCCTATTTTTGAAATCTGTGTTAAGGACAGTCTTGGGTTTTTAAACTTGTATCAGCTACAGCTTGGTTTCATAGTAAGTATTTTCAGTTGCAGTTATGTTCAGAAACAAGATCTGTGAAGAAAGGAATGTCATCTTGAGGAAAGAATATGAACAAACATAAGGAGACTATCAAACAGGAATGAGTAGGACACTATTGGCCGTGAGGAAAAACTGATGAGAAGGGAATTGAATACACTAGCATCTGAGTAGGGAGATAGCTTTGTGTCATGTCTCACCTACAAATAGTATTATAAACCTGTTCTTTCTCAAGCTCGGGATGCTTACAGTGAAGATAATGATTCTGAAAGGATGTTGGGGTTTTTTTGCTGTTTTCTACTACTTCCCTTCCTCCAAACACTGGTTGTGTTTATAGCTTGCTGTTGAGGCCAAAAAGTGTGAAGCATTTGAAAGTTACTCAGATTCTTTTGTAACTTACAAAAAAAAAAAAAAATAGAAACCCTTAGACCAGATTCTGTTGCCTGAGGATTTGGATGAAACTTCCATGTGTATTGGATTATTCCAGACTTGATTTTCGAGATCTTGTGGTCCTTAAAGTGGACCACAGCTCTGTTTCACTGGAGTTAACATTTAGTTTAATTCATAATCTTAATTAAAGTGGCTCCTAGGTTAATCATCATCACTACAACTTTGTTCTTCTTAGGAGTGCTGGAAAACTTGCATGCTGCAGCTTATAAGAATGCTTTGGCAAACCCCTTATATTGTCCAGATTACACAATTGGAAAAATTACTTCTGAGCAGGTAGGATTTTTTCTGTTGTGTTATAAATCTCTTTCGATTTCTTTATGAAGGATAGATGATGCTTGACAGAGAAAATTAATTTAGTAAATATATAATCAGTATTTACTATTGTATTAGTCTGGTGTTAAGATAATTTATTCCCATGCAGCTTTTAGTATTGGGTACAGAACTCACTTTCACAGTTAGAGAGGTGGTTAATGTCAGTGCCTTTTTGTCGATAGTAAGGCTGGCAATGAAATGCAAGTATTCTTGTATAAAAGGGTTTAGTAGTTGTCATTAGAGAATGTTTAAAATGCTGTTCTATGCTTTCTTTGGAAGTACTGGCGTTTGCTGTATTAAGAAGTGTAAGGCTGAGCAGGGGATGTCAGAAACACTCTTGCAATTTTTGAGTTTTATACAAAATACACTAATGTGAATTTACTGTTGCAGCTGCACCATTTTGTACAGAACAATTTCACAAGTGCAAGAATGGCTCTTGTAGGAATAGGTATGTATGTATGTATGTTCTTTAGTGGACACTGCAATTCATAAAGGGAAACTACCATAGAAATTTGAGTTCTCTGTAGAAGTAAAATGTTACTGTACACTTAAAACGCTTTTATGTAACTGCTGTAGCTTTTCAGTGCCACTACATTGTGTAGAATAAACTGTTGTATTGCAGGTGTAAAGCACTCTGACTTAAAGCAAATTGCAGAGCACTTTCTAAATATCCGAAGTGGGGCTGGCATTTCTAGTGCAAAGGCTGTCTATCGAGGGGGTAAGTATGTTTCTTGTATCTGTTCTGAATGACTGATTTCCTGATTATTGTAAATTTCGTAATATTCAAAGTTGCAACTGAAAACTATATAGTTGTTCTAAATGTTGTACACGGGAAGTGACAGTCCAGAGGCATCTCCCATCTAAATAAGCAGAGGATTAATCTCTGCCATGGAAAGTTCTGGGGTAAAACGGAACATGGATCTCCAACAAAGCTTTACCTACAGGATCATTTATTCCATAAAATGAAAACCAAGCTGGCATGATTTCTCTTGGCATTTTTGAGAAGATTCCCTTAAAAATAGATTAAAAACTGTCTAGAAGTGGTGTTAGGCTTTCTTTTTAGGGAACATCTGCCAGAATATCAGCTCTCATAAAAGACAAAGCAATGCTTAACTCTTCCAGAGCAGTATCTTGTACTAATACCAATAGCTGTTCTTTAGTTGGGGTCTGGGGAAAAAATAGTTTCCAGCATTTAATATTTGACTGGAATAACTTCAGTCTCTATAAAACAGGGTAAGTGTTCTTATGAACAGAAGGTACACTGCTTTTCTGGGTATTTATTATGTAAAGATTCACTGAGTTCTATCATCTCATACTAAATGTGTTTTAGGATCAGGTTCAAATAAGGCATAATAAGGTACTTGGTTTTGTTATTGCAAGAAAATTTTTGAATGTAAAGGACTTTTTGGAATGCTTTTTTCAAAGGGTTATATATATTATACTAGATATACACGTGGTATATATATTTCCTTTTAATGAGAGTTAGCAATAACCTCTGAGGATTATAAGTATAAAGGGGACTAATGATTAGGAAGTTACAGTATGACCTTAGAGCCTACTGACAGCTTCTTGCTGTCTTACTGAGTGGATATGTGGTAACTTCACGCCCTGGCTTCTCTCTTGTCAAACTAACTCCAGGCTAGAAATGTTTCTTTTCATACCTCTGAATGTACAGTAGTTTCTAACTAAATGCTGCATTATTCTGTTGTTGTGTTTTTTAGGAGAAATCAGAGAACAGAATGGTGATAGCCTTGTCCATGCTGCTGTTGTAACAGAAGGAGCTGCTGTTGGGAGTGCAGAAGCGAACGCATTCAGCGTTCTTCAGCATGTTTTAGGTGCTGGACCCCTTATCAAGAGGGGAAGCAACGTTACCAGCAAACTGTCCCAGGGCATTGCTAAAGCAACTACCCAGCCATTTGACGTAAGTTCAAAGGGTTACTGCACTCTAATATTTTAAGTAAAACACATACTATCCATTGAGAGGTTGCTACCTCCTGTGAGAATCTTTAATTAGTTCATTGCACAAGTTACAATATTTCCTTCCAGTCTTACTTTTGCTTTGATGGATAGATGGAATTTAGCTTCCTGAGTTACAGTATTTTAGATCCTAGTAATGTTTTCCTGTGCTTGATACTGAATTCTGATACTTAAAATGATTGATAATAATGTTTGTTTTGCAGGCTTCTGCATTTAATGTTAATTACTCTGATTCTGGGCTCTTTGGGGTTTATACCATATCCCAGGCTCCAAACACTGGGGAGGTGAGTTGCTGATTTGAATTTAAGTATTAACAACATAACCCTTAACCTAGTGTTTTGATTTGAGATGGTGACTGAGTCATCTGAAAAAAGTCAACAATCCTAACCCTGTCAGCTGCTCTCCCGTGAAGTTTTTAAGGTGTCAGATAATAAAAATAATATGTTGAAATTGCATGCTGGAAGAAGTCTTAAATGATTTAATTTTCCTCAGGTCATTAAAGCTGCTTTGAACCAGATAAAGGCAGTTGCTCAGGGCAGCATCACTGATGAAGATGTCAAAAAGGCAAAGTAAGTGCGTGAAGAACTGTCTGGTGTGTTATAAAGAGAAGTTTTTTAACATGTAGGTACTTGTCACTTAGGTCATTCTGTACAGCAAAGCTTATTGTCTTGTAATTATTTCCATAGGGAACTGGTTACTTTCCTGCCTTAAAACTGAAGCACTGTCAATACTTTTTCTCCAAAGCTATACTGATTTTCTGCTAGTGGTATTTCTTAATAAACACTTGTTAGAGAAGTGTTAATGTTTTCTGAAAACTGTTCAGATGTAAGAAAATAGCAAGTATCAGCAGATGCTGTCATTTTAATCTTACTCTGTAGTATTACGATGTATTTAAATTGGAATTCTAAATTACATTATTTAGGTAATTCCCTTTACAGTTGCACTGCAGCAATTCCCAAAACAATTACATTAAGCAATCTTCTGCATCTTCAAAGAATATCAGTAACGAGGATCTGCAAGTGTGAAGCACTGAATTAGTGAAGTTATGTCCAAGTGCTCAAAATACGCACCCCTAGGAGTATTTGAGATGGGAGGAATTACTATTAGAGGTGCAGTAATACCAACAAAGTTTTAGAATTTCTGATTTTTAGAGGGATATGCACAATACTTAGTGTGTGATCTCCAGGAAGTGTTAAACTGCATCAAGCCTCTAGAACGGTAGTCATGCAATAAAATACAGTACAGATTCACTCAAGTAGTAAACTTAAAATATTGTCTGGTGCAAATACAACATACTGAAAATACTCCACATAAACCTTGATTACACAAAAAGTGATAACCTAGACATGATTGGTTGTGCCTTAGTCACTAAATGTTGAATTCTGGACCTTTATATTTGGCATTGTTAGTTTTGTGTGTTGTGGTTTGGTTTGGGGGTTTTTGTTTTGTCTTTTTTTTTTTTTTAATGAAGCTGCCTGGTATTTGGGATTTACCTGTTGTGCTGCATCTTTTTTTTTCCTTTTCTTTTTTTCTCATAGTTTCCCTTCTGGAATGGCTTCATATATTTTCTATATTGGAATTCAGTAAAAAACATCAAGCTACTTCATTGTATTTTATTGGAATATACCATTTTCTGTCATTTTTACTTTTAAAAAAGGATAGAAGGCTTAGCTTATAAAAATAAGGTTTTCATATGTAGCAGTGAGACTGCGTGAAACAGAATAATTGTATAAGCTTACTGTCTTTTAACAGGATGTGGAACTGTTGCACAAGGAGCCTAACCATTTACATTCATTGCTGCTGTTCTTGATGAGAAACTGGAATCAATTTTAAACCTAATTTTTAAACTTGATAGATTAGTTTGTCTAATTCCTGGGGTACTTCCATTAGTTGCTTCAAACAGAAACAAATTCTGAGCTAGAGATCTCTGACTGTGTGAGATGGCTGATCATTCCAAGGTAGTGGGTGTTCAGGTCCCCTGTCATTTTCATGCTTGAGCTCGTTGTGGTGCCTCTTTCTTTACTAAGACCCCTCTCATACTTGAAAAGGAAACCCTTTCAAAATTGAGAGGGATCTTCAAAACTTAAAAAGCACCAAAAACTTATTGCACTATGGGGGCAATGGGGAAGGTAATAACAGGACTTGCATGCTCACTCATCCTTAATGCTTTGTTTGATGGCAGAAATCAGCTGAAAGCCACTTACTTGATGTCAGTGGAGACTGCAGAAGGGTTACTGAATGAAATTGGCTCAGAGTCACTGGTTTCTGGCACACACACATCACCATCTGTTGTTGCTCAAAAAATTGACGCTGTAGCCACTGCTGATGTTGTGAATGTAAGTATGTGTCGGCATCTACAGGTGTTCCTTACTCACTGTGTAAGTTTGTTTTTTATACAAAACTAGTGCTCATTTGTGTGTGTTTATAAACACACACATATACTATCTTTTTTTAAAAAAAAAAAAGCTACTCATTTACAAATCCCAGCTGGATATCTTTTGATATCTTTACTTATTTTATTAATGGAAGACCATTTAATCCAATGTGCTGTAAAACTAGTGCAGCTGGGAGAAGGTGAAATTCTGATCTACTTCACTTAACTTTACCAAAACTGACAACTGGTATTGATGGAAAACTTGATACTAGTTCCAGTGTAGGCACTTCTCTATCAAGGCTTTTAGGATTCCTGAGTGTGCTTAATAAAACAATTAGGCTTTCAATGATGAATTGACATAATTGCATTGCTATTCCAAATTACCTTGTTGCTTATACTTGAAGCAAACTTTGTACAGAAATCCATCAGGAAAATTGTTTTTTCACAGTTGCCACTAATTTATGTTGGAGTAGCAACTAGCAATAGCTTTAGTAGTAAGGACAGATCAATTATATCTTGTGGTGTAGTAATTATTCTAGGAATAACCATTTTCAAAGAGTTTATGCCTTTTATATCCAACTGTCATTCTGTCATTCCTGTTTAGATTATAAAGTAACGAGCTGGATTAGAATCAAAAGGAAGATTGTTTACTTGATGATGTACTCTAGTAGTGTTGGGTTTTATTTGTTTTAGTAACTTAGGATGAAACTACAAGCAGTCAGATAAAATCTGTTGTAGCAAATATTTCCTTATATCCATATTTCTGATATGTTTTCAGGCTGCAAAGAAGTTTGTCAATGGGAAGAAATCAATGGCAGCTAGTGGAGATTTGGGAAATACTCCTTTTCTTGATGAGCTGTAAAAACAAAATTGCAGATTCAAGAAGGACCTGAGCTCTAAATCACCTATGCTCTAAGTAAATTACCACTAACTTGTTATTTATGAATTCAGTTCTTTCAGAAGATTAATCTGGAGTAATTGTGAGCTTGCACTCATCAAATAAAGTGCTGAGTTCATACATTTTGTTGAGTCTTTTCCACTGAAAATGTTATCTAAAATGCTGGTAAGTCTGGCTCTGGACACTGAACGTAAAACTACAGTGAAAAAAGTGACTTTTAGTCAGCATAAAAAACAGATGTACCAAAAATGATCACTGATGCAGACAAGTACTGTAATTGCCACTAGTTTTCCATGTATTCTTGTATGTTCAGGAAAAATTCTCCATAAACTGTCTGCACCACCCTTGTATCAAGTAAATGAAGAAACTTGCCTTCAAACAAGGATGAATGTATTAGACATTCTTAGAGCTTGCAACTGCTACTTCTCTGGGACTAGCAGAGGTGGTGTTCCTGAATGCCTTCTCCACAAGTAGCAGTGATAGACATCTTGGAGGGGAGGGAGGGCATTGCTAAAACAGCTTTATATAGCTAATGTATCATTTCAAGTATCTTGGGACGTTTAGATTTTTTGGAAGTCTAGGCATTTATTAAAAGAAAACAGATACAATACAATTTCAGAAATCTAGGTTTTGAAGTCAAGTTTTGAACTATTCTGAAACAAAGGTAAATTCTTTCAGATAGGATGTGCCTGATACAGAAGGGCAGGAGGAAAAGGAACTGGTGTCCCTGTTTTCCATAGCCCAGTATGAAGGAGGTTTAACACCACTAGCATCAAACTTAATGGCACAAGGCATCAACATCATTATGAAGTACAACATCACAACCTGTGCTTGTGCCTACAGTAAGTGGCTGGTCTATGTCAGATACCTGCCAAATTCTGGATATCGGTGGTAGCTTCCAAGTGAACTCACAGAAGTATGACTGGCAAGATTTATACTGAAAAGTTTCCAAGTCTTCATCATCATTGCTGCTGGACCTGGTGTCGTCTTCATCCTCAGCATCTTCACTTGTGCTGAAAATACACAGCATGGTATTACTTCAGCATGCAATAATTCCCATAGCCATTTAGTTAACTAATCATGGAGTCTTTTTAAGTCTTTTGCAAATACTTGTCCTAAAGACAAGTTCATTAGTTCTGAAGCTCCTCTAGTATCAAACTAATACTGTTATCCATAGTGCTTTGCACACTGCTTCCTCTGGCCTCTAAAGTAAAAGCTAAGTTATAATTCAGTCAACAGAGAAGCAAGCTATCCTTCTTCTGCTCCTTCAAAATAGCAAATTATTTGATTTATTTAAACACAAGCTTAGAGGTTTCATCTCTTGGAAAGCCTCTTGCTGTGTGAGCTTCCTTTCTGCTGTTCTAGTCCAATTATCTCCTTTTAATACTTAGGTTACTTCCACTACCTCTGAGGTTTCTTTTCTATTAAAACTTTGTGCCTCAGGAAAACTTCTAAATACTTTGTATCCCGTCTAGATTAATTACACTTGCTATATAAGCCACCCTTAGGATTGAGAGCGATCTATTTTTAAAAGCTTCTGTATGCAGTGGCTCTCACAAGAAGTGTTTATTTTTCCTGAAGTTTAATTTTGTCATTAACCAGTGTCAGTAGTTAGACTGATTAAGAAACAAATGAGCTTCTTACACAGTTACAGCAAGACCTTCATCTTGGCATCATCAGCTACTTGTAATTGCCTAGATCCTTGGCGATTACACATCGACACAGCCTCTCTCACTTCAGTGGCATTATTGCCAGCCAGATTTTTATGATTGCTGTGGAGGCAGGAAGGGGCATGTCTAAAATTAATGTTTGTCCTGACCCTGTCTTCACTGTAACTAGAAAAGTAAACATTTCTTTTGATATTTGTTCAAACCACAGCTTTCTATTTCAGAAAAATAAATTAAATCTTTAGTCTAATATTTTATCCTAAAATGAAAAAGCTATTACACTATTTCTTGTTTCTTGCTGGAATAATAAGCAAGGTGTGAAATTCTAGTTATGAACAATACTTATGTCTTACTCTGCTGCCATCACAGGAAGCTTAACTTCGGGAATTAATTCAACTGCACTTTGCCAGCATTGAGGTACTTTAACAAAGTCTCTGTAAACTCTGATTTGTAGAGTAGTTCCTACAGGAATATTGTGCAGGAGTTGCCTAAGCTCTCGCAGAGTCCATCCTAAAACATAAGCATGTCCAATTTTTATTAGAACATCACCTGCCAAGGAAGAAAATTGACAGTCATCAGTTTAATAGACTTTTTCAAATTTTTAATGTTCATATTGCAAAATGTATAGTCTTAATCACTTTCACATTTTTATGTAAAAGCATGTGTTTAGCAGCTCTGCAAACCAACTGGATACTTTTTTTTTCTTTTTTAATGAAAGTTTTTCTAGCTCTGTTAACTAGCCTTTTCACAACACCAAGGAAAGCTGTGGGGAAAGCTTTGGGATTTTTCTGAGTGAATGTGCTAAACTGTTGATTGCATATTCAATGCTACCTTCCATTTCTGTGGGGTTTTTAGGCAAGATAAAGGTACAAGGGTGCATGCTCTGATCAGGACTGCTACTTGGGACCAGACAGACTCTTAGCCAGGTTGAGTCTGTCCCTCTGCTCTGAGAACGACCAGCAGGTGGGTGGACTGTAAGACACTGTCAAGCAAGACTGGGGCAAGAGCAAGAGACACCTGCAAGTGCTGGTGCAGAATCTAACTGAAGAGTTCCAACAGAAAGCAGTGATGATATTTTGTTTATTTTAAGGGATAAGGCTGCAAGTAATGTTCTTATTACTTGCTGCCAGTGGAAAGCAATGAGCTGCAGTTTTGCAAAAACAATACTGCATCCAAGAACAACAGGTGCTTCCTAGTGCTTGGAATTCTAATTCTCTCCAAAAGATGTGAGAAAAAAGGACTGCCCAAACTAGAAGGGGAATGCTGGGAAAATTGTTCTAATTTAAAGATACACATTTTCACTACACAGCCAGTAAATTTCCAAATTACTTCATTACACTCAAGTCTCAGCTTCATAGATTTCTATGTTAGAGACAATTTAATACTTGGTAATAACATGACACACTATCATCCCCAAACTGTAGTTCATGAAGCTAATGTAATCTAGGGACCCGTGTAAAGCAGTTAAATTTACAGAGCTTTCAATTACAAGCTTAATACAGGTGTCTGATGTTCCACAAGAAACCTTAATAATGCGTAATAGTCTGTCAATACTGATACGGCACATTTCAGATTTAGAATCCACCTGTGTGGATTGTTAGAGCACAGAGATTAGTCTATTGCCACTTTGTAATTATTCTGTATAATAAAGAGAAATAAAAAGCAAACAAGAAGGCAAATTAATTTCAAGCCTTCAAGAAGTTTTGTGTTACTTGTAGAGTGAAATTCCTTGAACAATGCACTGAACCAAAAATTATATTATTCAAGTTTAGTTGCTACATAAAGGTAATAGTCAAACTATTTTTGGACAAACCCGCTGATGAATAGGAAATCTGTTTTTGCTGGAAAACAATATATAGACTTAAATCTTGGTCTGACTGTGAAACAGTCACCCATATCAACTATTTTAAGATCAGAAGTATTCATTACAGTGGAGTGCTGGCACTGAGCTTTATACAGTTTGTGCTAGTTTCTTTTCTCTGTAATTTTAAATTTGAGTTTCTTTTGATCTGTGTAAATGTAAATAAATCAGAGACAGGCTCAAAGCATAAATGCAGAACAAGAATATTTTCAGTGCTATTAAATTTCAATATCACAGTTGTTTCTTTTTACCTGGTTTTAGCTTTCCATTGTTAGCTGCAGAGCTGTTCTCAACAAGGCTTGTTATCTGGAGATATGGTCCATTCTGTATGATTATAAGACCCAATCCTTGTTCACTCATCCTAATATTTGCCTTTAATGATGCAATCAATGTGTGCTGAGAGACGTTTTCCAGTGCTGGCAATTGCCCTTCGAAAAGTGAGAGAAAAATTTCGCTACTTGAAAGTGTAATATCGTTCTTCAATAAAATGTTTAAGGAGACATTTGAGCAGGTGCTGAACCTATTCTTAATTGTCCATACAGTAAGTCCCTCATCCTAAATTGCTTCTCTAGATAGGCATTGCCTGCTGAGTTGCTGTGAAAAAGCCGTAACAGCAATACTTATAACAAGTCAGTGTATTCCATAAACTAACTTTCTGCAAATAAATATACTGAAAGTAGTTTTTGCCTAGAAACTTATTTCTTATAATGTCCCACATTTTACAGAGAGAAAAAGCAGTACTGCTGTTAAGCATTCATTAAAAAGGGTGATGTATGCAGGGAAGGTAGAGAACAGGGTACAGAATAACAGAGGATTTGTCGGCTGTTAAGAGCTTCAAGAAAAGATTGAATTCCTATAAAAATTTGATTTTTCAAATCAATATTTATAGAGGAGATTAATTTCTAAATTTCCAGCAGATTGGTTTCATACCCTACTGCTTACATGAGGGAAGGGACTTTACTTGCCATATTTAGCATTCATAGAAGTAAAATATACTTGAGGATCTGCTATCCATTAAGATGCATAATACATGTAATACAATATAAATGACATTATCTCAGTGTCTCCACCAAGAAATATAATAGGATAATAAAGTAAATCCTCCATCTCTCAAGCCAGTTCTCCTCATCAAGAGCCAGGAAGAGTTAAGACTCACATGAGTGCTTGAGACTCCTAAAATAAACTGTATTCTGTTAAAAATTACTTTTTTCTCTCTGTTTTAAGATGTAATCTCTAAATGTAACAATATGGTAGCAATAACTTAAGTACTTGAAACCATTTCCAGCGGTCTGGAATCACTTAATTCAAATTCCCACCACTTTACCCCACTTCTTTAAAATACAGAAACTTGGTTATCTTTCCAATGTCTTCAGTAGACCTTTGGAATGGGCTCTAAATGAAAGCACACAGCATGTCTGTAAAAGAATTAAGATTGACAGTATAGCAATGTGAATATTGGTCAGTTTGGCTGCTGAACTGCGGAACAGAGAAAGATGCAGGAATGGTTTGATTTTTTTTTTTCCTTCCTAGTGAATAACGTGGCATCTTTTTGTTGTTAATTAGAATGCTACATTTCATTTGGTTGAAATGATGAGTTTTTATGGTCATGCAAGAAAAGCAAAGGAAGACCCACTCTGGAACACACTTTCACATGTTGATAATTCTGAGAGGTTGGATGTCTGACCTGCTACTGTTTCCCTGGCTCAGGAATTTATGCAAAGTGGAACAGGAGCAAAAAGGATTGAAACCTTTCCTATGATGTTCTCAGTCACTTTTCAAGGAATGTATGTTTCAATCTTTTCCAGCCAGAAGAGGGAACTGAATCCTAGTTTCGTACTTCCAGAATGAGAACTTCCAGGCCAATAAATGTAAACAGATGAAAAGAAGTAAAGCTACTTTAGGAAACATCCTCTTCCTTTTGTCATCTTCCTACGACTGCATTCCAAAAACTCAACCTCAAGAGCAGGAATGTCTCTTCATACTAAGAAAATCTGGAGCACTGGGGGCTCTGTGAAAAAGACAAACTAATTGGTAGCACAAGGACTTAAAAAGTTTGAGATACTGAAATACAGGACTGGAAGAGTACTGCTTGGGCAGCAGTGGGGAGATAGACAGAAATTAAGAGAGGAAGAAATGACCAAAAGATGAGGAAACTCACCTTTAGCTTCATCCCCAACCACTGGTGAAGATTCTGTATGTTCCATTGAGTCTAGAGGAAGAGCTTTTTCTATGGAGCCAAAACCCCTGAATAGGTGTGTCCTAGGTGAGCCTCTTGGAAATGTGCTACTGCTCCGTGATGGCCTGTGGAGGAAGAGTCTACCAGCAAGTGAGGAGGCGACAATCCCCAGCAACTGCTCAGGACCCCAGGGCAGGCAGATTCTGAGCCCACCCAGCACCACACCAGTAACACAGGGAAGTTTGGTGTTGGGCAGAGATGTGTCTGCATCTACTGTGGGGTGATTTGATTTAAGCTGGCTGGCTGTCAATACCACAGCTCTGTCTGAGGCCCCAAAGCTTTCTGAAGAACCTATAGTTGGTGGTGTCCTCCCATACGGCATCTTTAGGTATATATTCATCTCCTAATAGACCTGAGAAAGGTTAACTGACCACACAGCCTGCAGGGTATGAAGACTGGATTCTGCCACTATTTCTGACTTCTTATCTGCCTGAAGCATCAAAAGCCAATGAAAACCATATCTTCCCTTTGTGTACCCTCTCCACCTCTCCTTCCTTTATTCCTTTTGCCATTAAGCTGAGTTGTTCAGAGACAAACTCATTTGGGGCAGACTTTTACATAATGCGTGTATTAAAAGCTATTTAAATACTAATTAGAGCTACTTAATAGGATAGTTGCAGATGATCATTGGAAATAACATCTTTTCAAGGCTGCTGGATTCCCATTGTTAGTGCAATATAATTTTAAAATCTTTTAAATAAAAAATCAATTGTCCCATTTCTTACACGCACCAATTGTTCCATTTAAAGGGAATAATTTCAGCTGTTTTTCATCAAAAGTTCTACTATTTTCTCCACCTTTAAGAAAATCTGTCAAGAATAGGTGATTTCAATAGAACCTAAATTTGTCCTCCAAATAGCAAGACCTACTGACTACTGTTGAACACTTGAGGTTAGTTTACCAGTATCTCTATTTTGTTTGTAGTCTCACATCTACATAAAAGACTTACATAAAAATAAACAGCACAGACAATTGACCATTTGGCTTCCCAGTATGTTCTGCTTGTGCTTCTCTGGGAAAAACAGGTGGGTGCTCACTGTTAGGAGGAAAAAGAAATACGTAAGCAATCAGGTATTTTCCAAGTACCTGTAGATGTGGGGGCTGGTAGTTCAGTTGAGCCTTCCCATGCTCGAATGACAATATTGAAGGCACAGAGCTATTGTGGCCCAAACCAGGCTGTTTTCCCACATCCAGTGTTCATTTACAGGCTACGGATTCCCCCACACTTCAACATCGCTGGGTCCATGGCAGAGCATGTGATCAGAAATCGCTGTGTTTGGGTGAGTTTCCCAGTCAAGATGAACTTTCTCCCAACCACCAGCACGGACAGAACCAGGCAGGGCTCTTGCAGGGCTCCAGGGTCGGGAATCGCCTGGAGGAGCCTCCATGCACCAGCCTTTGGCTTCCCCTGCTCACACCACCGCTACAGGCGCGGTCTGGAGTTCAGGCCAATGCCCAGCGTTCCGAAGGGACAGAGTGACCGTGACTGGAGAAACACGAGACATTTCTGTGGTGAAGGCAGACCTGCGGCCGTTCTCAGCCTCTTCACACGGGGCTGGCCCCGTTTCCCCCGGGAAGGCAGCACCTGCCGGGGGGGGCGGAGCGGGGGCAGTCCCGGCTGCACCCAGCCCGAGGGCTCCGGGCCGGCACCCCCCGTGCCTCGGCTGAAAACACCTTTGAGGCAAAGGACCAGGCTCCCGTGCAGGCGCTGGGGCTCACCCGGGGTTCAGGGAAGGGGCCGAGGAGGAGCCGAAGGGCGGTGGCACCGCCCGCCCCTCACACAGGACCCGCCCTGAGGCGACCGCCCGCAGCCCCGCGCGCAACGGCCGGCGGCAG
>VZRW01009884.1:452-11521 GCA_013398125.1 Aegotheles bennettii | reverse complement strand
GAGAGAGAGAGAGAGAGAGACAACCCAATTCTGGTGATCACCGATGTAAGTTCCCAAAAGTGCCTCACGGCAAAGCCAATGCAGGGGAGAGGGTCCAAAGCTCTTCCCAGCACCCAATGGATTCGAATCCTGCAGAGCACGTGGCGAGCTGGTGGCTAAGGCAGAGTTCTTTATCTCTCTGGGATGTCTCCACATGGCGATGAGGAGGAGAGCAGGAAGAAAGGGGAGGAACTTCCCTTTTTCCTGATTTTATTATAGAGTTTGTCAGGAAGTGGGAGGGAATATGGATTCCTCAGCTTTCCCCACCCTGGACCCGTTTTCGCAAAGGGTCCTAAACTCCACTCCCCTTTTTAGGTCCTTGAAGCAAAACCATAAAATTTGCCTGTCCCCTCAAACCATAACAGATTGTGAAGCTAAGCTAGTGCAGAAAGTAAGGTACTGTGTTCTTTCTTGGAGATAGTTCAATGTATTTTGCCTTACAACAGAAGCTTTTCTGAAGATCCACTGAAGAGGGAGAAGTGATGAAATTCTGCATCTGCAGGACATTTGAAATAGCGTGGTACTCCTTCATTATTATGTAAAGCACTAGAGTTTTTGTTTATGTGGATTAGTATGCAATTGCAGAACATCTGCAAGTACTAGGATTCTCTTTTATGCAAGAGGAAAATACAGTCTTTTGCATGGAAGATGCGTGTATCTTTAACATTTCTTGTTTAAGTGATGAAGTAATGTTGCTTATATTACTGGTACTTAGCAAGCATTATTTGTAGCAATTAAAACATATTGTTCCAATTTGTTAGTATTTTTGGATAGATTAGTAGCACTCCTGGTGAAAAAAAATGTGGTTAATTTCCTGCAGAAGTAATGACTACAATTTTACTGTTTGAACCGAGGTAAAAAGTGGGTAGTCATCTTTCAACGTACTTTTCCTGTTGCGAATGTAATGTGCTTTTAAAAAAAGTCAAAATCATTGGCTATTTTTAAAGATTCCATGGTGTAAATCTGTATTTGGTTTTCAGTATAAGTCCACTTTTTCCCCATTTCTAATTTTTCTATTGCAAATTTAACACAGTGTGTAAATTAAAAAAAAATATTGGCTCCAGTTAAAGATTCCACGTGGTAGATATGTATTAAATTCCTGCTCTGTGTCCAATTTTTTCCCTGTTTCTAATTTTATTTGTAAATTTCTCATATGTGACATCTTGTTGGTATTTTGCACTCACCCAGACCACTTTTCTCATAGCAGAACATATTGAGGGCATTTTGAGAAATGCTGCTTTTAAACTGTAATTTCTCAACTAGTTGCTTTGTGAACAAGTTGTGTTTTGGATACAATGGTTTTTGAAGGTTTCAATACAGGTACAGGCTGTATTTCTGTTGTCCTCACAAAAATCTCGTCTTTCATGTCACCTGTCATATCCACAGCTGTCATGTGGCCATCCATTGTAGTACCTCAAAGCTTGTTCTGATCTACCCAGCCTGTTTGGTAGAGCAGATGCTGGATTTCGAGGTGTCTGGTTTCTGCTGCCTCTTGAAGGAGAGGACTGATTTTATACTTGTTTTTTTTGTCAGTGGGATGCTCAGGTCTGTCTGCTTTACTCAGCGGTTGGTTTTCACAGAATCTGAGGAAAAAAAAACCCATACCATTGACATTTCTGCTCTTTGACAAATGTAGTTTGAAAAGTTGTGAGAATTGAGGAGGGTTGGAGAATTGCCGGCAGATAATACATACACACAGCCTTAATTCCTTAGTAAATCAGGGCTAAAGATGGTTTCTTTGAGAACACTTTGTCTTGAATACTCATGTACCTGTGAGAACTTTCAATCTCAGAGAACGTTTCCCGCAAGTTGAATGCCTCTGTTGTGCAGGTGTGCTGCAGGCAGTTTCAGGTCAGGAAAGCAGGATGGCAGGACTAGCTTTACCCTCCTCTGCTGGGCGTTCGTGGTTTCTCAGCCGCTGCTGCTGTGGTCTTGAGTTCTTTGGGCAGGATGGCAGTTGAGTGTTTCACTCTGCTGAAATGCACAGCTACAGATCATGAATGCACACAGCTTTTTGGGGTTTGTTAAGGCAAAGGAAGGCATCTGGAATAGCTTACTTTGTGCACGTACTCACCAGTGCTGGCTGCCCTGTTCCTGCCACTTTTTCTTCACGTGCCTTGGGACTTAAAGCAGTGTTTCCAGTGACAGTGGCTTTATGGCTGGGCCTATGAACTCCCTCCCTCGTGGTTCGTCAGGCAGCTTTCCAGGTGGCCATGGAGAAGAGCTGAGGGCTTTCGTGGCCTCTTTCAGGCACAGCTTGGCCCATTTTCTGAGGCCAGCCTCTTCAGGAGGTGGCTTTGCACTACAATTTTGCACGTCATTTTGATTCCTTCAGAAACGGCTTTTCTTGCACCCGAGTGTTACCAAGAATCCCCTTTTTGGACACATTTTTGGTCTTGCAGGTAGTCACTGTTACGCCCTGTGTTTTGTGGACCTCGCTCTGGTTTGGTCCCTGTGTTGCACCCTCAGCAGTACCTCTCTGATCCATGTTTCCGTTTGTCTGAACGGAACCGTGGATAACCCCAGAGATGTGGATCCCTGGTTTACGAAGCAGCAGAGTTCTCCCGGGAAGCTCTGGGATGGCTTCAGACGCCTGGGTGTGCCCAGCAGGTGGCACTGCTGCATGACAAGGCACTCGTGTCCCCCGCTCCTGCCTGCGCCGGGGTCCTGTGCGTGGTTCATTGCTATCAGGTCCCCTCTTGGAGGTGCTTGTCCTCATGAGCCCATTTCCGTGCCTTCTGTTCGTGTGTGGTGTCAGGAGCTCAGTGAGGGCATTGTTGCCCATAAGGAGCTGCAGGGTGGGTGCTTGCTGCCCTTGGAGTGCGTGTGTGTGATTGATGTAACTGCGAGAAAATAACCAGGGCAAGGGGCCCCGTGAGCTCACAGGGAAGGTAATGAGAAAATCACAGAATCGTTATGGCTGGAAGAGACCTTCAAGATCATCCAGTCCAGCCATACCCAGCACTGCCTTAATAACCCCTAAAACACCAAACCGTATCACTCAGTGCCTCATCCAGGTGCTTCCTGAACACCTCCAAGGACAGCGACTCCACCACCTCCCTAGGCAACTTGTTCCAATGTCTGATCACCCTAACGGTGAAAAAATTTTTCCTAATATCCAATCTGAATCTCCCCTGTTGTAACTTAAGTCTGTTTCCCCCTATCCTCTCACTCACTGTAGGCTTGGCAGAAGAGAGCAGACCCCACCTCAGCACAGCCCCCTTTCAGGTAGTTGTGGAGAGTGATGAAGTATATAACATAGTGGAACATTTGTTTTATCATTACAAACCATTTTTTTAGGTGCTTTCTGTTGTCCCTGAAATTGGGTTATTTTACAAGCTATATTTCATTGAGCTTAAATTTCTTAATTGTATTAACAGTAGCTTTCAAGTTTTAGAAACCACTCAAAGTATGCCTGTATTTATGGAAATTATACACTGCATTTTTGTATTTAAAAAAAAAGGACCAGAGAAGTGTATTTCCCTAAAATGTCATCTAGTGGCTTTACATTAATAACTGAAATAATTCCCTGCAGAAGAACTTTTGCTGTTGCAGAAGTCTTTGTAACCAAGATGTTTTTAGGCATATTTTTTTTTCCAATTTTATAATCTGTAAATACCAACAAAGCATTTTTAAAAGCAGTTTGTTATGTTTCCTGCCTGGAACTTAGAAGAAAATTATATGGGTCATACAATTATAAGTATAGATAGCATAAAGGTGCACTTGAATGAAAGTTAATCTGTATGGCTTAGAATTTATGCTTCTTACTAGTTTTCCTTACATTTTTGGAGACTATATAAATATATTTTTGACTCAAAGGTGTAATTGTCAAAGGATCCATATTTTGTAGAAAAGGGTTTGTAATAGAAAAGGATTACTGCTTTTGCAAAAAGAGCTGTCATCTGTGCCATGATTGCCTTGAATGCACCTTTTTGTCATTATCCACTAGTACACATGTGCAGAGTTATGCACAAGTCATCAGTTGCCACAGTAATAACTGTCAAATAACAATCAGTTTATAATTTGTATGATTTTTCTTATTTTCATAATATATCTCTGTACCTTACTCTGAACTTGCTCTTTTGCCATTTGTATTTACAAAAGTCACATCAAAACTTGAGGTAAAAGGGCCTCATAAATATTGTCTGTTTCACTGTTCTCCCTCTTTAAACATCTTTGAGAGAGTGGAAAAATGAGGGATTCTCATTCGATAGTTTATCAAACTGAAATACAGTAGTTTCAAGAAAATGGTATATAAAAGTAATCTTCAGTCAAACACAGACACACAAATGGAAATGATAATTTATCTTCTGTTTCTAGTAATAGTGAGAAAATAATTGTAAATATTGATAATTGGTTTTTATTGAAAATTGAATAATGTTCTAATAAATGTATCCTGACAGTGCTCTTTCTGAAGAAGAAAAAACTACATTGCGTGCTGGACTTATTACCAACTTTAATGAACCAGTGAATCAGGTTAGTGGAGAACGATCATTACTCTCCCAACAAATGCTTGTATTGATATATAATTTGCTTTCTCTCTTTGCAAAGTGTATAATGATAATAATAATAACGTTTCAATTTATGTGTTGCCTTTCAGACAGATCTTTATGTTGAAGTGAGATCTTTTTCCATAGATCATAACTCAACCTGTTTTGTCTCGTTTTGTTTTTTTTTTGTTGCAGTGTGAGTTTATGTCATCCCTCCCTGTTTATGCAACTGTTTGATGGAATGGTTCAGGGAATGGATGTAGCTCAAAAATAACCTCTTCCTGAGTGATTTCTCTGTTTTCGGCTGTGACTCTTCTCTGACTTGACTCCCAGTACAGCCATACGAGGAAGGGTGGTGATGCTGTAGCACAAAAGAGCTGTTGAGAATGCCGCTGCATAAACCCACTTAAGCAATATTGCTGTCACATGTCTAGTCACAGCATTAATTAATTTATATAGGCATAATAAAGCTTCAGTATGAGATTGTCTTGTCTTACATAAAGTGACTAATTTTAAGCTGCTGTTTTGATTAGAATAAGGATTTATTGTTAAATTGAATATGGAGCTGATGTTAGAGGCTCAGAATATGCATACGCTAGATGAATCAGTCTTCCTTCTGCCAACTTATTCTTGCTCATGTAAGTATGAGTTTCTGCAAGGAAGTATTTGCTAATATTTGAAGCTAGGTCTTAGAACATTTTCAAGAAAATACAGAAATGATGTGCATAAGGCAAAGCTTAAAAATGAAAGGTACAGCAAGCAAACTTACACTCTGCCGATAGTTCAGTTTTGACTTTTCAGGATTCCACAATGGGATTAATGTTATTTGTAGGATTGGAGCAATATATCAAAATCAGAGTAATTTAGTTTTTGTAGAAGACCTTTGTGAAAGACAATTTTGACTAGAATTTAAAGTTTTTTATTTCAAATGCAGTTTTTTAGAATGCAGGTAAACATAGAGAATATCTTTAATTTGTAGTGCAGATACAGTTTCAATGTAAAAAATATGACCAAATATTACTTGTTTCTTTATTTCAAACAAGAACTATGTGCTATGTATGAACTATGAAGTGTGTCATGTTAGACCACAAAATGTGTATAGTTTGTGCTACTACTGGGTAGTGTAATGTTTATCAAATACTTGATTTTGAAGTGGTTGCATGATATTTACACTTCTAAAAACCTAATGTTAACTGCATTGTACATAAACCAATTCAAATGTTTTATCAGTAATTTTTCCATATCTCCTTTAGTATTTACTCAGTTTGCCTGCTAAGACAATAGTATGCTATAATTTAGAGTTATAAATTCCACTGCTGATGAACAATTCTGCATTTCTGAGACTAGTTGCAGGCTGTTGTGGAGGAGAGAAGGGCTTAAGGTCGCTTGAGGTATCACCATCCAAGATATTAGCAAAAGTGATTTTAATGTGAGTTTGTAGAAGTGTGACTTAACAGAATTCAATGGCAAGGTTCACTCCATTACTTACTGTGTGGAAGGAACATATAAAGATTGGAATCAGGTTGGAGTGATTTATGTGGGGGTTGGGGAATAATGATTTATACAGAGATGAGGGGAAGTTGAATCAGGGGCAGGTTTGAGTGGTTTACACAGGAATTGGGGAAGGAGGCCCTCCTGTTGAGTCACGAGGTTCAGAATGGACCCCTTGTTTTCTAAACTCCATCTCAGAGAGGAGTTTAGGTGTGGCTGGATCCAGACTTACTCCCAGCCTTGGTCAATGGTTTATGTCTAATAAAGGGATAAGGAAAACCTCTTGTTGAGTTACGAGTTTCAGAGTTGACCCCCTTGCTTTCTAAACTCCTTCTCACAGAGGAATCTGGGCACGGATGGGTCCAGTCCTAGTTCCAGACTTGTTCAGTGGTTTATGTCTAAAGGAATTAGGTGTAGGGATTTCACTGTAGTGATTCCACATGTGATTATGGGTCCAGTGTACTTAGGAATAGCAGCAATTTGAGGTTTACTAACACTGTTACAATGAATCACAAGATTAGATTCTGTGATTTTTTTTTTTTCAGCAACAATTAGGCAATTATCAACAGTTTGTTACAATAAGCACAGCAACTTAAGAAACTTTGTTAAATCTTTAACTATATCAAATGGTGTGCACATACACAGAGATACAGAGGTTAACCTATGATTAAGAGTGTCTTTCTTTGCACGTTACAGTAAATTCTTGGTACCCAATTATCCTTGAAACTTTGTGGAAGTGAGTTACTCACTTTCTTGATCTTTGAACTTGGTGAAATTGAATTACAGTGAATTACTTTGTCTTTTGATCTTTAACCTTTGCAGAGTCGAATTATAGTGAATGACTCTTTTCTTTTGTCGGCGTCTATCAGCGGATGATATGTATTTACATCATGAAATACAGGGTTGCTTGCAGCCTGGTGCAATCCCAGAGAGCTCTAAAGGGCCTTCCTTTAGCAGCAATATTTGTAGGGTCGTAAGATGATTGGCTTGGTCAATACTTTCCCATTGTGGCTGTAATTTTTGTCAGGTAATCTTGGCAACTTTCAGAGTGGGCTTGTGATCCAGGTAGGAGGGGTATCAGTACATTTCCCAGGCATCAGGTACATTTTCCAGGCACCAGGAGTTTGGGATATAGTTAGGGAATGCTTAGTTATCCAAACTCACTGTACTTGTATTAGGATAAGAAGTTACCAGATTGTCTCAGCTCACTGCCTTGGTAGGCAAGGTCAAAAGGTGCCAGATTGTCCCAGCCCACTGCACTTGCCATTGAAGCAAGAACAGTGTGGGGTCCACTGCCCTTGTAACCAAGGCGAAAACAACGTTGGATGGTGTTGACATTGCAATGCTGCTCAGAGCAGGGAGAGGTCTGCACCACAACACAGCCTGAGATTGAAACCTTTTTAACTGACGTTTTAAAGACTAGCAATATTTCTTTGTGCGTCATTATATTTTGGGGAGATAGTCTTTTAAGATGTGGAGGATTTTGTTTTATTTTATGCCAGCAGCCTGCTCCTAAATGATTGCCCAAACAATTGTTGTCATACTGAAGTATGTTTACAGAGTAGATCTGCCCTTCTTTCACCCCTGTTCCCCAATCTGTGTTGCAGGTATCTTGAGGTTTCCTTTCAGAGGCACTTTTCATTTAGACCCCAATCTGCGTCATATTCCTGAGTTTTTTTATCTTGTGTTCCTGATGAGTGCTCTTTTCCAGTCACAGATGTTTCATAACACCATTGCTATATGCTTGTGCTTTTTGCATCGTTGAAGTAGAAAAATTATGACCATTCTATGTACAAAAAGAAAAAAACAACCCCCGCTAAAAAAAAAAATAAATTTAGACTTAGTATTGAGATATGATGATATGAGCCAACTTCCAGGGGAGAGACATAAGAAAAACAGAACCTAGCATATGCTGGGAGCATAGTTTCCATGCCCTCTGAAGATAATTGCCGTATGGAGGGAGTAGGGGAAGAAAATACTCCTTGAAATGTATGACAGCAGATTTTTTTTATTTTTTTTTTTACTTAAAAAGCCAGTCCTCAAGAAAAAAGTACTCTTGGCATCCCTGGAGGGGTATTAAATTTGGAGAAGAGGTTTTTTTGCTAGCTTCTGCCAATCAACATCACTTGATCCCATAATGAGTAAGACTCCCAGCTCTTCCTTGCAAATGTTGACATCAAGTTTTCTGAAGCATTCTTCTCCCTAAAGAAGTGGGTAGGAATGAATATTGTAGGAAGTTTTGTGGTGTGGTCACACTTCAGATGAAACAGCTAGGGAAGCAGTAAAGAAGGGCATGACTGTTCCTTCTTATGCCTGTAAGTTGCTTGGATTCCTTTTGATAGCATAAGAAGGTGACTTCTTCCCTAAGCTGGAGGTGTGGTGATAGTTGTAAGGGTATGTCAAAGGTGAGAGCACCTGCTTCCTTAAGGTTGTCTGATCAGGGACCCTTTACAGTGCAAATGGGATAAGAACAGGGAAACAAGAGCATGAAGATTTTGGGCATTTGAGGTGGGGTTATGAGGGGCTATACAAAATTGTAAGGAATTGTGGAGCAGCAAAGTGTGGAATGTACGGAAAGAGGGTATAAACGTGTAAACCATGGCTGGTCTGTACCCATGTCTGACCAAACCCTGGGCCTAATCCTCACCATCTGTCCTGTCTTCTGCTTGAATCCCTCAACTGTCGTTCTGTGTGATCTCACTGTTCATCGTCTGTGTGTGCTGCAATGTCCAGGTACCAGATACTGGCCTGAGTGGGATTTGGTGCCAGCAACCAAAATTAGGTGGGGGGGTGGTGTAGATGCCCCTGGCCTGTGGTCTGAGGATCTGGAGCAAGTGAGTCAGTTTCAGCCTCTGGGGTGGGACTGCAGCTTACAGGCATGTGTGCCTGGAGTGAGGGAATGTCTCTATCTAAAGGCTGCAGCTCAGGTATAGCAGAAATAAGGATAATACGTATACAGCAGTCTGTGTTTATAGAAAGCAATAGAAAAGATCACTAAGTAAAAAGTGGTTTCCAAATATGTACTTCTTCATTCATGCGATTTCTAGAACAAATAAATTTAGTGGGTTTTAAGTAAAGTTTAAACCAGGTGGCCAGCTTAGCATATTGTGTAAATACTTACTATAAACATAAGATGAAAGGCTTTTTTTTCTCCACACTTATTTGCATTTAGCAAAGTTAAAAATGGTTTGAGAAAAACACACAGAAGTCTAGCAATTCATACTAGTTTTTTTTGATTCAGTGTTTCATGGCTGTTAATTTCTGCATCTAAACGATCTTTGACTTTGTGGTATCTGTGTTTTGTTTTCCTTTTTTGCAGATAGCAACTCAGATCTCTGTACTTATTGCTAAAGTTGCCAGGGTGGACTGCCCAAGGCAATGGCCAGAACTTATACCCACTCTTCTAGAATCTGTCAAAGTCCAGGATGATCTTCGACAACACAGAGCGCTTCTTACCTTTTATCATGTTACAAAGACCCTGGCATCCAAACGGCTTGCTGCAGATAGGAAACTTTTCTATGATGTAAGTAATGTGATGCAATACTGTAGAACATGCAAACCACATATCGTACATGCTTGACACTTTCTGTGGCTAGCAGGCAGTGTGTTAATGGCAGGAACATTGACTTCAATGTCTGCCTTTGAAACTGTCTTAATTTGGTGTACATATGTACACTATGAAATAACTTGAAGTCAGTTTCTAGCTAAAATGTTTTTGAGATATTTATTAATTCTGCATGCAGCTTGAGTGTTATTAGAATTTGTGTTAAGAGGCAGAGCTTCATGTACAGAACAGTATCTGCGTATCAGCCTTATATTATCACACTGTACAGCAGATCTTATTGTGTATGAGTTCACAGTAGTTTTGGAAGTGTGCTCTGGATTCATAATTCAGTATAGTCTTTAAAAAATACTAGAGTTTAGCCTTCCATACCACAGTATCATCAGTGGGAATGTCTTTGGGGTTTTTCCAAATCAGCTTCTTTCTACAGGTTGATTAAAATGCGAGATGTGAATGCAAATTCCAAATCTTACCTTATGCAGCTTACACTCTCCATTGTAAGAATCCACTGATTAGAACATGGATTTACCTTTGACTGTAGGCTGTTGGATGTAGGCTTGGATGTCATCAGCAAAATTACTGAGCATGCATTTGATCCCACTGTCCACGTCGCTTACAAAGATGTTAAAGAGCACTGGTCCCAATACTGACCCCTGAGGAATGCCCCTTGTCACTGATCTCCACTGGAACATTGAGCTGTTGACCACAACTCTTTGAGTGTTACCATTCAGCCAATTACTTATCCTCTGAGAGGTCTATCCATCAAGTCCATGAGAGATGAGATGACTCATCCAATGAGTCCCTTTAGAGACAAGGATGTTGTGCAGGACAGTGTCAGGTGCTTTGCACAAGTCCAGGTAGATGACATCAGTTACTCTGCCCTTATCCATCAACTCTGTAACCCCATCATAGAAGGCCACCTGATTTGTTCAGGCATGATTTGTCCTTAGTGAAGCCCTGTTGGCTGTCACCAATCATGGCCTTGTTTTCCTTCTGCCTTAGCATAGTTTCCAGGAGAATCTGCTCCATGATCTTGCCAGGCACAGAGGTGAGGCTGACTGGCTTGTAGTTCCTCAGGTCTTTTTTTTTCCTTATTTAAAAACGGGGGTTATGTTTCCTCATTTCTGGTCAATACAAACTTCACCAGACTGCTGTGACTTCTCAAATATGATAGATGGTGGCTTAACAGCTTCACCCACCAGTTCCATCAGGACCCATGGATGTATCTCATCAGGTCCCATGGACTGATGATGAAGGTGCACCTTCAGGTTCCTTAGATGGTCTCTAACTTGATCTATGCCTAGTATAGGTGGTTCTTTGTTCTCCTAGTGCCTGCCTTTGCCTTCTGTGACTTGGGCTGAGTGGTCTGAGCACTTTTCAGTGAAGACTGAGGCAAAAAAATTACTGAGTACCTCAGCTTTCTCCATATCCTCAGTGACTGGGTCTCCTGTTTCCTTCTGCAGAGAGCCCACATTTTCCCTAGTCTT
>VZRW01009883.1:21168-31883 GCA_013398125.1 Aegotheles bennettii | reverse complement strand
AAGAGAAATTAACTCATTCTTGATGTATCCTATATCTACATAAGTTAATGTATCAATAAATGTTGAAAAACTGCTATATATGCATTTTCAAGTTCAGATGTCTGGAAAAAAGACCAATATCCTTTGCATGGATGATGTGTGAGTTATCTGGTATTACCTGAGGACTTNTTATATTCTAAAGCCTGCAGATTCTCATTCCTCTGTTCATTAGGAAGCTGAAATTTCCAGCCACTTGCCGCTTAGATCACTTAACTTTATGTTTAATACAAGGGAAAATAAAGCTTTCCTTCCCTGCTTCTTGTTATAGCTGTCTTTGTACTTTTTGTTCCTGTACAAATAGAAGTTGAATGTTAGTTATTGCTTAGCCTTGTCTCTTGTATGTCTGAGCTCAGCTGAGGTGTTCAGAAGCTACGAATATCTTCACAAATGTACAGAAACTATTAATTGAAGGTCAAGCCAGAACCTGACAAACCTTTCTCTACCAAGATAATTAGATAAAATCTGTTCTAGAATGATGGAGTTTAGTTGCATTATTTGAGATTTTCTCTCAGTGTAAACTGTATTTTATTTGAGTACTATATTACTTTTAGGTAGGCATAACTTAAAAGAATATTCAAGGATATTTTTTGCCAAGTATTTTCAAATAAAAATACTCCTGGAAGTTCAATAGTTCCCAAATCTCTGTTTTGGGGTTTGTACATTAATGTGTAGCAAGATTTGTAAATGACTCTCCCAAAAAAACACAGCCTTTCCTTTTGCCTTTTTTTTTTCGATTGACCCTCTGGATTGGAGTGTAACTAATGATTCCTTGTTCTCAGTCTTCTCAAGAAATGATGAAAAGTTAGAGATCACTATTTCAGTGCTATGAGCTGCAGTCCAAATATTATTTCCCTGTACTTCAGAAGTGCTTTGAATTTTTGGGACACTTCCTTATAAGATGGTTAGTAGTATTAGAATATATCCATCAAAATCTCCTGTCCTTACAGAGCTAAGAAAATCCTAATAGTACAGGGATGAAGTCTTATTTCACCCGCAAAATTAAGTAAAGAACAAGAAGTTGCTTAAAAGAGGAATGGTCTAAGATAAATCATAGAGAAACTGGTTGGAATATTTGCAAATAACATATTCAGCTGGAATGATTTTAAATGTGATAAAAGTAATTATTCATCCTACAGACTGTATTGTCTCAGAAGAACCTTACAAGTGCTGGTGCAAGCCCATCCTTAGACTAAGGCTGGATTATCTATGAATGTTTGATAGCTGGTGGATGTTATCTGACCTGTTTATAAAACCCTACAGTGACAGAGATTGAACACACCTAGATAATTTTTTTCAATTGCAAAATCATTCCCATTAAAAGATACTCCTTATCCATATCCCCCTTGTTATTACTTCTATGTCAGTGGACTTGGATGATCAGTCAAATGTCAACACCTTTAAAACAAAATTTTTACATAATTAAACACTGTGACACTGTTTATATGTTGCTTTTCCACAAACAAACACCTCCAAATTCTTTCATATTTTTAATATACTGTGCTTTTAAAACCATTTATGTTTGTCAATCTTCTTTTGACTGTCTTCATCTTATCCACTCTGCACTACTCTTAGTGGCTTATATTGTGTATACTGTGCCAGGTGAGACATTATGACTGCCAAGATGAGGAGAATAATTACCTCTTATGTCATATAAGACATTTTTTAGTACAACCTGATAGACAGTAACCCATCTTGTAATATCGTCTCATTATCAATTTACATTCAGTCTGTATGACAGTACAAACAATACCTGTGTCCTTTTCTACAGTACTGTTTTCTAAGTAGTTAGTTTTCAATTTGGAATTATTTTTCTTCCTAATTCTAGCACATTGTTCTTATCTCTTTTGAATGTCATCTTCCTAATTTTGGCTCATTCATCAACTCATCAAAATCAATTGATTAGGATTTTAGTTCTGTACCCTGAAGGGCCTGTCATCTCTCAGTCCTCAATATCATCTGTAAACTTCCACTGATTTATTATTACTCCATCAACCATGTGCAAGACTGAAAATTGGAAGCTTAGCATGAAAATGAATATAATTACTAGTACTAAATGAAAAAGAAAAATGCTTGTAAAATTGTGTTTGAAAACAAGCAACTATTGTTTGAGGTTTTAGCCAGCTCATCTAGTAGTAGTAATATCCAAACCATACTTACATAGTTTGCTAATAAAAGATGTGGTGCATTCAGAAATTTAATAAAGTCAGCCTACAGCACTTCTGCTGAGTTTTCCTTACCCGCAAAGCCAGTACTCTGTAGGAAAAGAAAATTTAATTGATTTGACACTATTAGTTCTTGACAAATTAATGTTGACCATACCTTAGCACCTGATTATACTCCAAGAATTTACAAATTGCTTGTTCAATAATTTGTTCCACTGGTTCTCTAGTATTATATTTAATCTTAACTGCATATAACTCCCTAGGTGTTTCTTCTCTCATTTTTAATGATAGGCATAGTATTTGACCTTCTCTATACCTCTGGGATCTCACTAGTCACCCATAGGTTTCTGGAGATCTTTGCTAATGGTTTGTAGATTGTTTCAGCTAACCCTTTAACAGTCAAAGACAAATTTCCTAAGACTCTGGAAATTGCAATATTTATAACTTATCTAAACAATATTTAGCCCAAAATTCCATTTTCTTCTGTGTTCCTATACTCTTGAAATCAATTATATTATGCATCTGACTAAATTACAGAGGCATGGACTTGATGGATGGACTCAGTGGATAAGGAATTGGCTGGATGGTTGCATTCAAAGAGTTGTACTCAACAGCTCGATATCCAAGTGGAGATCAGTGATGGGTGGTGTTCCTCAGGGGTCAGTATTGGGATTGGTGTTATTTAACATCTTTGTCCATGACATGGATGGTGGAATTGAGTGCACCCTCAGCAAGCTATGTAGTGCAGTTGATGTACTGGAGAAAAGGGATGCCACCCAGAGGAACTTTGACAGGCTTGAGAGGTGGGCCTATGCAAACAGCATGAAATTCAACAAGGCCAAGTACAAGGTCCTGCACCTGGACTGGGGCAATCCCATGCACAAATACAGGCTAGACAGAGAATGGATTGAGAACAGGCCCAAGGAGTAGGACTAGGGGGTGTTGGTTTATGAGAAGCACCAACACAAGCTGGCAATGGGCTCTTGCAGCCTAGAAAACCAATCATACCCTGGGCTGCATCAAAAGATGCGTGAACAGCAGGCTGAGGGAGGTGATTCTTCCCCTCTACTCCACTCTTATAAGACCACACCTGGAGTCCCCAGCATAAGAAGGACATAGAGCTGTTGGAGTGAGTCCAGAGGAGGGACACAGAGGTGATCAGGGGGCTGGAGCATCTCTCCTGTGAAGAGAGGCTGAGAGAGTTGGGATTGTTCAGCTTGGAGAAGAGAAGGCTGTTGGGAGAACTCATAGCAGCATTCTAGTATCTGAAGGGGCTACAGGAAAGATGGAGAAGGACTTTTTACAAGAGCATGGAGTGATAAAATGCGGGGAATGATTTCAAACTGAAAGAAACTAGATTTAAATTGGATATTAAGAAGGAATTATTTTTGTGGGAGTGGTGAGACTCTGGCACAGGTTGCCCAGAGAACCTGTGGCTGCCCTCTCGCTGGGAATGGTCGAGGCCAGGTTGGATGGAGTTTTGAGCAACATGGTCTAGTGGGAGGTGCCCCTGCCCATGGCAGGGGAGTTGGAACTAGATGATCTTTGAAGGTTCTTTCCAACCTAAACCATTCTATGATTCTATTAATTTAATGTTTGAAGGTGGTTTTTTTGGTATAAATTGGTATTACTACATTTACACAACAGTTTTGGGTGTTTTCATACTTACGCTTTTAGTCTATTAAAATGAATTTGCGCTTTATGTGTCTCCTGTGTATGGAAATTTAATTCTCCAAGAAAGAGTACATTATTATAAATATGATACAATTATAAATATTCATAAAATATTTTATTTTTGTTCTAGAACAATGTCGCTCTCCTCATCCACAGAAAAATGGTATTTACTTGTGCAGTATTATGTCTTTTGATAACATTTTGATAAAATTAGGAAAATCATGTCTGTTTTTGTTTTGCCTTTTCAAAGTGAGTATCTAAAAAAAAATTAATATGGAAAATTCTGGTTTTCATACTAAGAAGAAATGTTTATCTTGAGGGATTGGCCTTTCTTATCTGTGAGGCAGAACCTAGCATCTTAAGGAAGTTTCTGAACATCTGCACATGTAGTACTGACCCTGATTTAACTCTGCTGGAGGGCATTTGTTCTAGAAAATTAGAGACATTGTCATACTAGGGAAAATTCTGTATGTTTGAACCATGGCCTGCTTTTCAGAAAACTGTTTATAATGCATAAGATCAGTTTTATTGCACAACTACTGCTGAACAGTGATGAAAATTCTTGTCTAATGGCAGAAAATGCTCATTAGCTAATTACCCACAGATAGAATTACCACACTCTGATTTAATCCCTCCCCAGAGTAGGAGGCTCCCTCTGCATCACTTAGGAGGAGTGAGAGGGATTTGAAGGGAAATGAACTGATGTCAACTGGTGTGAAGATCTGGTCCAGTGCACTCAGACAATATAATCCATTAAAAGCTCTGGACACAAATTTGATATATACTGAGCAACTGAATCACTGCAGAGAAACTGGCAATAAGCACAAAAGTATTTAAGAAAGAAGAAATGTCTTTCTGAAAAACTTACCACTTTTAGGCAATTTTGATTTAATTCATCATCAGTTTTCCTCTGCATTATGTTATTCCTTTGGAAAAATATTTTATGCAGATTACTGCTTTGGACAGGCCTAAAACTACTTTACATTAAAATGAATGTAGGTCAAGCATTAATAAATGGATCCTTTTCATTTCTGCTGCTTATATCCATATTAGTGAAAACAATATTTTTCTTGTTTTGTCCAGAAATTTATGATATAGGTTGACAATCTTGGTTGTCAGTACACAACTACTAAATAAAAAGACTAAAAAAAAAATAATGTTACATTATTTGCAAAGTCCTGTCTTCATAAATCATAACAATTGAGGCAGAATAGGAATCATAAAGTACAGGTAGATGACAGTAGATCATACAAACAAATGTTTTTCATGGATAGGGACCGCATCTGCTGAGATGTCACTTCTTCTTCTAAAGTTAAAGGACTAGCAGAAAACTGTTACAATTCCCTATCTGGATTTACAAAGCACACTCTGCTACAGTGTTGTATACTCTGATGGAACCTTTTCACTGCTGTAACACAAACACAAAATATAGTGAAAAGTGAGTCAAATGTCAATAAGCCTGAATTTGTAACTCCCCTTCCTACTTCCTTTTTTAAAGATTATTTTATAAGTATACATTCTTTTCTGAGAATGTATTCTATCAGAACAGATTTTACACAATTGATTTCTTTTTAATCCACAGAGGCAAAATAAGGACATAACTGAGATTTCCAGATGTTATTTGTCTATTAGTAAAAATCACACACAGAAGATTTCTAACATATTCTTAATCCTTCAAAATTACATAATGATTTTAAATATAGAAATTTAAAAATGTGCTTTATCATTTTGATGAAAAGGAGATTCACAATATTAACTTTAGAAGATTTTCCTTGACTTCCTCATAATACCATTGGGTTTTGTAATGAACAGTGTAGTGTGAAACTTTATAAATGTGAAAGCGATGATGTTATGGCTAAACAAATTCTTGTAGTGAAATTCTATGCTATGAGAGAAAAAAGCTGCTAATGAACGTTCTCACAGTAAGTGGTCAGACTCTCAGAGACTCTCAGAGCTGTCATGAAGGTTTACCGGAAATTTTTAACACATACAATGTCTGCTGACTTCAAAAGTGCTTTTGTCCTATTTTAACATATTTGCAACAAATGTTACTTTTAAAATATTTGAAACACTAGGAATTGAAAACTGTTGTGTATTTATTTACTGTAATTATAACAGGGTAATGGAAATCTGTTAAATAAATTTATAGAATATTTACCTTCTTAGGTAAATATATTTACCTTCTTAGGTAAATATGAAAGTTTTTTCCAGATAGTTCTTTGCAAGTAATATCAGCCTTACACTTGCTGTAATAATACAAATATCACAGACCTGAAGCGTTTTCTTGTTGTGAACTATATCTGTGGTATGTTTTGGTTTGGTCCAGAGCGTGATCCTCTTTTCAATGGAGTATGGGTGTGTCTAGGAGAGAAAGCTGTTAAGTTTAATAACATTCTATCGAAAATCTTCTCTTGAAAAGCTTTATTATTTTTATTTTTTTTTCTTTTAGGTAATTGCCATTCTACTGAAACAAAGTTTGATTCACTTCCTGTGCAAAATATTATGCAAAGGTGATAGAGCTATATGTATGTATTTCATTTTTCCAGTTTCCCTTCTGTCCTTTCTCCTTCCAGTCTTCTAGCCACAGGGAAACTCACAACTAACCTACCTTCCTTCCTTCCTTCCTCCCTTCCTCCCTTCCTCCCTTTAATTAGTTTAATTGCCAGCCCAGACTTAAACTTTTACACTGTCCTTATCTCTACCTATGATCTTCTAATTGTATTTTCTCCCCCTGTCTTTTTCAAGAGACGGAGTCGTAAAGTGGCTTGGTGGGCACTTGGTGGCCAGTCAAGGTCAACTCACCACACATATGCCACCAGACACTGAGGCTCATTTCTGTCTTTATAATAGATTTGCACCCCAATGCTGAATGTAACACTATAAACTTTGGAAACATACAGATTTTAAATTTCTAGCTGGAATTCAAGCTCTGTACTTATAACTGTGTAACACACTGTAAGAATGTTATCCCTTCTTTTCTTCCTTCCCCTGGCAAGTGATATACTCATGGTGGTCAAACACAAATGTGTTGTGGTAGGTCCATCTTATTTTATTTTAAATACACTCTGACATTTTTTAAAGTTAAAAGGTATATATTTTACCAAAAATTATCTCTGAAATGAGTAAGGAATTAAGGGAAGTAGACAGATGGTAAGTTTGTAGAAGAAGAGCTGAGAAATTATGCATATATCTTTCAGCTTGGTGGAAAACACAATGCCAAAATTCTTTCTTGAAATTTGTAGTGAAATATAAGAATAGTAGATTATAAGAGAGGGCAAAGACAGCTAGTGGAGTGCAATGCAATAAATTGTCATTTGCTGATCCAACAGAAGTACATGGGAGTTGTTACACTTTGGCAGCTATTTTATTTTTCCCTTCTGGAGTTTCAGACTTGTATACTAAGATGGGTTTCATCTGATTAAAACTTGCACATGTTTAATTTTCTTCAAAAGTACAATTGCTTTAAAATGGAGATAAAGGGAGTGAAAGAGACCCACAAGAGCGTAAAATAATGTGGGGGATGGAAAAGGGGCAGTAATTTTGCTCAGATAATATTGTCATACTTTGTAAAGCCTTTAATGCTGGAATCTATTTATTAATGATGCATGGGTTGTTACCCACCATCTGTCTTGTGTTAGCAGTGGGCTGTTTCAGATTATGGTAATGTGTTTCTGATTTGAGTTGTGTTGAAAGCCAGAACAAGGCATCTCATGTGCAGTCCTCTTTGAGGCCTGCTGTTTTCAATTCCTCTTCACAGAATGGGCTTTTATTTGATTTGTTATGGGGATTTTTTCTTCTGTTGCCAAAACAGCTGCAAGCCTGGAAGGGAATGAGACACAGTGCCACATCAAACTTGTTAGCTCGTAAGAGAAACAGAATGTTCCAAGAACAAAAAGGGAGCTGAAAAGAGAGAGAGAAATACAGAGAGGAGAATGAGTAGGAAGGGACAGAAGAAGAGAGGGCAAGTGAAGGGATAAAGAGCTCTAATGGACTTTTTACTCAGTTTTAATATCAAGGGTACATCAAAAAATGTTTTCTATCCAAAGCGGCATATAACAGTTTCATTTTGAATGTAATGTCCCAGTTAACACAGAAAATCTTTTCTGTTTTCCTGTTTTTGAAAGACTTTAACTGTTTTTATGCCAGTGCAAAGCAGGAAATAAAACATTTACCCTAAATGAGCTGCGACTAAAGAGGAAAAAAAAAAAAACAAAAACAAAGCAAAAAAACAGGTCTACTCATGTTTCTGATGTGGCATGCAGTGTGTTCAAAGTAGAGAGAGGTGAAGACAAGGATTTAAAAAAAGAATGCAGCTCCCTTGCTGAGAATCCTCATTTTCAGTCTCAGCGTCTGTCTATCAGGCTGTTGAACTGTGTTTTTGAAGTTAAATAAGCAAGTAGGGAAGCTGATTCTTTTTTTAAAAAAAAGCAGTTTACTCTCTATAAAAGCTGATTCTTCACATTAACACCTGTTCTATGCGATTCTCAGCATTACAGCTGCACTTGTGGTACATTTTTAATCTGGGGAATTTTCCTGGTAAATAGCATGGGTACTTCTGTATTTAAGTTAAATCTTATTGAATATTTTACAGAAGTCTGTTGGTAAGAAAAAGCTGATCATTCCACACACTATGTTTTATGTTAAATACTAGAGCGTTTATGTTATAATACTAGAATGTATATGTTTATGCTAAATACTGAAGCATGTTTATGCATCTCATTTTCAGGTCACAATATACACTTGTCTCACTTGGTATCATACGTAGAACATCTCTTAACTTCTATGTGGAAAGTATCACTCTTTACTGATGGAGAAGCATTAAATCAACATTTCTTATTCTTTTCATCAGACTGATGGTTTAACCAGCAGTCGTTTTTCAGTCAGTTTTGGCCATACACACATTTAATAATTTGGAAACTTTTTTTTATTTAGAAGCTAAATGACATTTTATTGTTTTCAAATCCCTTTTATGTTTTTTTTTTCCCCTAATACTTGGTCCCCCAAATAATTGGTGAGAACAAAGCATGTTTATGCAAACATTTACACAATAGAATTTCAGACCTGAAACCAGTATTATCAACTTTTTGTGAAGTATGTTGAATTTGTAGGAGCCACAATGTCACCCATAGCTTACTGAACAATGGTATGTACCAGAAGCTTCACATCACTGCTGCAATATGTTGAATAAAGTCAGACCGAAGTGTTAGTTAGTGCAGGTTAGGTGCCACAGTCTTCAACAAGTAGTTTACAAACTCTCAGAATTATATCTAGACAGCAGCCATTTTTCAATTTAATAATTCCTTTAGAGTTATTCAAAAGATGTTGACAAGCAGCTATTTTTTGCAGTCTTTCCTCCAACTTTCTTGATCTTTACTAATCAAACTCTAAGAAAAGATATGGCAGTCTATCTTAAAGCTGAATTTGAGTTGAGTGTCTATGTCATTTCTTAGTGTAATGAATTAGGTTGAAGTACTAGTCTTTAAAAGTCCTTTTATAATGTATGGCTATGTGATAGGATGGGTTTTTTTGTAGAGCTCAGCAGCTAGGAACAACTGCTAAGTTCTTGCTAACAATCTTCAGAGAAATCTCTGTTTTTGAAAGCAAACAATAGTGTCATAGTAAGTGAGATTTCTCACTTGAATAGGCTATGAATGAGCTAATCTGTTGTATCAGTTTTGGGGTTTTTTTAATAATAATAATAGGAACATAAATATATTCATTTGAAGGACATTTCAGGTAATATTTTCTGTATTGAAAATGAAAATAAATACAAAAGTGTATCTTAAGGGAAATTTAAATGTGAGGAGGATATCCTTTTTGAGGATTTTTGGAATAGACAGGAACTTATTTTGGACACTAAAAAAAAATATTCCATAATCTTCATATATGAAAAAAACCAAGCCTCAGAAAAGCACAGACAATGGTGACAAAGTACATAGAAAGAAACATATTGAATAATCCAAAATTGAAATCTATATAGAACATGTAAACTAGAATCTCTTTCTACACCCGAAAGACCTTAACTGCATTTGATTACAGTACTTGTGTATTCTGATAATAGTTCATTCTTAGAGTGAGACAACTAAGTTCAATTTCTCTTGTGAGGCTCAAGTAAATATGAAAAGGAAACAAAATTCTCCAATGTAAATCTCAGTGATTTCATATGTTCCCTCACACTTCTTTACTGTATGTGATGAAAAGTTACTAAAGGCTTATTTCATGTTTATTCTTACTACACAGAGGCTTCAGAGAAATTGATATATTCTAGTGACAGACAACATTTATTATCTGTTAAGAATTAAAGATTAGAGGATAAACACTTTAAAGCAAATGGCTATTTTGTCCCAACATTGTTAAACATGATCTTTCATCTGTTACTAATTTTCTTCATAGTATCAAAAGTCTTTGGTTGCTTGAGCACAAGGGAAAACAATTATTTCAAGTTGTTTAGACAAAGCAAACAAGAGCACAAACAGAGAAGGATGTGCATGTTACATAGATATGGGCTTCGGTAAGATAAGAACATGATGTCTCTAGAGTCATGTTCTCCACTGCCTAGCTCAAAGCTCACAGAAGCCCATCAATGATTTTATATTCATTTAGTCAAAGAACTAGATATGTTCTTTCTGATTTGATTCTGGTAACACAAAGGCTTTTATTTTCATTGTGGTATTGTTCATACCCACCCTTAAAGATGCAATTGCTTTCTGAATGATGTTTCCAATGAGTTCAAAAGTGAACCAGACATGATGGTTACTGTCTTAACCAGTACCCCAGGCTGACCAGCAGCCCTCTGCAGCTCAGACATGCCTAGTGACAGAATATCTGTACAAGCTAAAA
>VZRW01009883.1:0-18705 GCA_013398125.1 Aegotheles bennettii | reverse complement strand
TGAATGGCAGCACAACCCTCTGGTGTGTCAGCCACCCCTCCCAGTTTTGTGTCATCAGCAAACTTGCTGAGGGTACACTCTGTTCCCTCATCCAGGTCGTTGATGAAAATATTGAATAGTACAGGTCCCAGTAACGACCCCTGAAGGACTCCACTAGTCACAGCCCTCCAACTATATTCCATCTCATTGACCACAACTCTCTAACTTCTTCCCTTCAACCAGTTCACAATCCACCTCACTACCTGATCACCAAGCCCATACTTTATCAGCTTATCTCCGAGGATGCTGTGGGAGACAGTGTCAAATGCCTTACTGAAATCAAGATAAACCACATCTACTGCTCTACCATCATCTATCCACCTAGTTACCTCCTCATAGAAGGCTATTAGGTTGGTCAAACATGACTTGCCTTTGGTAAAATCATGTTGACTGCTACTAATGAGCCTCTTATCCTTGATATGCATGGAGTTGGTGCCAAGGATAAGTTGTTTCTTCACTTTCCAGGGATGGAGTTGAGGTTGACTGGTCTATAGTTGCTCATGTCCTCCTTCTTGCCATTTTTGTAGACTGGAGTGACATTTGCTTTCCTCCAGTCCTCAGGCACCTCTCCTGTTGCCCATGATTTAGCAAAGATGATGGAGAGTGGCCTAGCAATGACAGCAATGACAATGGTACAGTGTAAAAGTCTACTTAACTGCTAAATTAGAAAATCCTCCCATCCCCCACGCATGTGAACAGCGGTTTTCCTATAAGAAAATTGTATTTCTATTGTGTACATGTAAATCTTCCCCTCTCTCTTCCAAGTTCCACACTGAGTAACAACCCAGCCAAAACCTCTGAAATCTGGGTGGCAAGGCTACGCTTTGAAAGACAAACAGAGGCTGCCTTTTAATATTGTTGGTAAATACAGAATAATATAGGGAAACCACAGCAGAACAAATTCTCCCCTCACAGGCATACACAGAACTCCCATTGACATCAAAAGTGTTTCTGGTACCATATATCTAATGGAAAAATATGTCCCATTGTGTCAGCTATGCTGCACTGAAATTCAGACTGAATGGAACCTCAAGGACAGAGAGGACAAAGACCATGAAATCTAAAAATGCAGAAGATCACTGAAATTAATATTTCACATGCAGTCTTCAAGCTGGTCAAAAAGATTTACTTACATATAATTATGTTCAGATTGTCTGTGTGTCCTCCTTTGTGATGTTAATCTCAAATTTAATAGTATAGTCCCTACACCATTCCTCAAAGGAAACCCTCATACATTCCCACCCCCTCACAGCTAGCACTCCAACAAGAGGAGCAAAGGACAGACATATTTTCCTGGCAGTTTCAAATACAAGAAAATAATATATTTTGAATGTCTCTATGCAGGTATCTTGAAGTGCTTTATGAGTGTAAACTTATAAACTCCACGCAAATTAGGAAATTGTTTTCAAAGATGGTCTCTATCATTGTCTGCCTCAGTCTCCATTTGACTAAAATTAACTTACCAACTTATAATTAACCATCCACTAGCAAATTACCTTCCAAAAATGTAGTTATGCTGAAGGTGTCATGTGATTTTTTTTAATAAAAAAACCTGAAACAAAACAAAACTTTTCATGTAGATCATCTCTACTTTGCTCTGAGCAATGCAGGATAAATGAGAAAATTTGTGGCTAAGAGAGATCATAGTCTCATAATTTTGTAGATTTAAAAAATCCCACAGAGGTGCAAAATACAGCACACACTTGGGATCTGAATTCAGGTTATTTGTCTGAAAAAATGTTCAACGTTTATAGCAAATAAATAGAACACATGGAGGAAAGTTTAATTTTGGCTTAATATGTTTTTCTTTTCATGGACAATGCACCTTGATAAGCCTAAATGTGGAGGGAAATACTCAAATCGTTGGCAGAAGTAACACTTGACATTGTCTCACTTAGAGATAGGGATTTAAAGGCAGCTGAAGCCTTTTCTGGGAAAAGAGATTTCTCTCCTGTGAATAGGTATTATTGTTAAGTGGGAGTATCTCTATTTAAAAACAAGGAGACAGGTCTATAAAAGGATGTAGGCTTTCTTGCAGGCCTCTAACACTTGGTATAATTCCCATTCAAACCAGTGCTGCATTCTTCAGTACAGAGAAACTTAGATTTCTGTGCAATAAGTCCTTATTGGTGCCTGAAACTCTTATTATAGCCATGACTAGAAATGCCTCATAATGGAGACCAATAAAGAGTTCTAAGTACTGCTTTAGGATTTATAAATTAGGAACCTGTTTGCTTACTCCTTATAATCCATACTTCGTCATATATATCTGTGTTTCAGAAAAGAAAGGAAGGAAATATGAGTATGTTAGTGCCACTAGATCCCACAACATTAAGGAAGTATCTATTTTTTAGTATACAAGAAGAGAGAATATGCATCCAGGATGTTTAAAGGCTCAACTCTCAATGTAATTTCCACCTCACTTCTAATCACTCATTTCCATGTTCTTAGTGAATATTTTCACCAGTGTGCTACTATGTTTATAATATATATACAGATGATATAAAATAAAATAAAAATGTAATATGAAATAAAATTTAAAAATTAAAGAAAATTTTTAGATTTGTGAATTTCTGCTATGGGTGGCAAAAATATCACCCTAGACACATGAATTCTTTAAAACACATCCTTTTCCCCAATATTTCCATTGACTTGTTCATACGAAATTTACTTCTGTAGATCCTATTTTTGGAACATAATTCTCCCCTGAAGATGGCTTTAGTATGCATAAAACATGTTGGTTTTCCAGCAATATAGTGATCTAGTCAGATAAAATTTATTACCTGCCCCTACAAACCTTGTGCTTAGAGTGTGTAAGCTGAAAGTGTCAGCTTCGGTGTCCTTAAGTTGAAACTGTTCACATTACGATCCACAGAGGCCTAAGCATTCATAAACTATTTTTAACTGTTCCACTAAAGGTAGCTTTAGGAAAGTGCCATTCACATTTTACGGAACCTGTTCCTCTAATGAAAATTAAGTTTCCTTCATACATCCACTTAAAAAACATGAAAGGAAAAAAAAGAATTGTTGTTTGTGTTTTTTGGGGGTATTTTGGTTGGTTTTGTTTTGTTTTGTTTTTTTAAAGACGGATCAAAATACCTAGCTGTGTAATTCTTGTCATTAGCTTCAGCCAGGACCTTGGTCAGCTCTCTGAAAGAAATCTCCTGTTAGACTTAAATGGGATAAAAGCTGAACATTAAGGAATTAGGGACAAGTGTGTGTCATCTACCAAATTACATTTATTAGGCCCAACAATGGGAAAAGACTACTGGTTTACTGTCTGGTTCAGGTACTTCCTCCCATTTAAAAGCCTTTCACCATGGCCAAACTGCTAATTACTTGGACATATAACAGAGACCAGCTATAGACAGACCAGCTGGGAAGCTCTGCCTGCCAGAACAGCCAGACAGCCCTGCTTTTTCTGTGCAACTGGCTTGGACAATAATGACTGAGTTTGGCAGAACAGATAAAAGGCTATAAGCATGTCACCAAGTTTAAAAGGCCAGTAACCAAGTGATTGATACCTCAAGCCAAAGGGTTCATAAATTGTGTAACTTACAAAATTTGAAGTTCTGAAGGGTCTAATAACACGCTTTTTGACCCAGAAACAGATAGTTGACCAGGAGTGAGAATTATAAGGCTTTGGGGTATATTTAACTCATAAAATAATGTATTTAATAACACTGTCTTAGTTGTAATTCATCAATGTCCTTATAAATAGATGAGTTTTTTAAACCATCACTAAGTCCACAGGATACCTGAGAATTTATACCCCTTTGCCTGAAGAAGATTACTTCTCTATTGTTTTAAAATTAATAATCTAAATTTAATGTTATTTCTGAGTTAAACAAGACAAAATATAACCTACTACTTAGTATCATGAGTGATAATAAGACATTATGTGTCAGCTTTAAAATTCAAAGAACAATGAGAAATTTTATACTAACAATACATTTCCCTGTAGTTATAAAATGTAAAAAATTAAAAATCTGAAATATCTCTTATGTAATTAAAAAATTACAACATTTTCAGGACAGATGAAAAGCAAAGAAATAAGATTCATCTTCTAAAAAATGCTAAGGCTAGAGCATTACAATCAATGTAGGCATGAATTCCTTATTATTCTAGTAGTGCTTCTTTAAAAACATCCACTGAAGTGAACAAATTTCATCATGGGTCCAGGGTGATTCATTGCAAAATCAGGGACAAGGTCTATAAACAATGATTTACTCTAGATACAGATATATAGGTATCTAAAGAAAGATCAGTAGGGTTTAAGGAATAAAAATATTAAAAATTTTGATGTATTTTCCCCTGAATTTTGAAGAAACTATTCATTGTCTTTTTTCTTGCTTTCTACAGGCACATAGAACTTAGGACAGTGCTAAAGAAACAGTCATTCATTTTCTTATAGTAGAAATGTGGCTTGACAAGCTTGACACATTAGTCAAAAATCTCATCGAATCTCGTGAAAAACTTACTGCATTTTCTTAGAAGATATTACTTTGGAGAGTAAGTGGTTAATTAGGTATTTTTGTCCTTTCAGCTTATTTTACTTTACCAAGGTTTTCTGCACATCTGAAACTCAGTAGCATCTGCCAAGAAGTATTCTTTCAACATGCACAGCGGTTCTGTAAGAATTAGACTGAGACCATAAATTCTAAAACCATCCTAAAGCTGAAACTAGTGTAAGCACAATTTCAAAATCAATATAAAATTTAAACTGGACATTAAGAACACAATTTCCTAAATAATAAGGAATTTGTTCTGTGAAGAACACTCCTTAGAAAAGATTATTTATTTTGTGGTAGTGACATGTATTTTATATCCAACATCCAGAGGAAGAAGAAAACAGTTTGTCCATTTAACTGGTCAGCTTTAGAAGAAAAAAATACGTAATTTTTTCAGTAGCAGGGAAGGGACAAGTGGGTATTAAAGAAAAGTTGGAAAGCTGTAGGTAGATCAGCAAGGTCATTTACACAGATTCCGCAACCCCATTTAACATGATTTGTTTGCTTTATTTGTCCCAGAGGCCCCATTCATCACATGAATTTGCTCATCTGTTTAAAAAACAGAATGCCCACTAACCACTTTCCTGTGCTTTGATGCATTTGTTTCCAAACTATTTATTTTAAATTGAGTGAGAATTAAACTTAATGCACACAGTTCCTTAACAACATTCCTTGTAATGAGAGCCATCTTTCAATAGAAAGTCCTGCCCTACTAAATTAAAAACATATAAAGTATAAACCACACATATCAGTATGTAAAAACTAAAAAGCCCCTTCATTTATTCATTTCACTAAGCAATGTGATGATGCATACTAAAATGAAACACCTACAAAAGAAGTCGTATCCCCATTAGCATAAAGATGTCTCTCTGAAACAGGAGAAATACTGAAAAATCTACCAGTTAAGAAAACAAGGAATAATATTCATCCCATATTAATCTGAATCTCTAACAACAGTTATTTTAATCTCACTTGCATTTAAATTCCTTAAAGGACTTTAGAGGTTTTTTCTTTTTTTTTTTATCCTAGACATAATTCTATTGCAAGCTTCAAGAAATCACAGAATTATAGCAAAAATAAAGCTAAGCATTTTGGGGGTTAATTTTTCAAAATTTTTAAAAGTTTAAGTTTGTATTTATGAAATTCAAAGTGGCAAGTGTCCTTGTATATTTCAATTCTAGGAGTGTGCATTGTAGGAACAAGAAAAGAAAACTATTTCCATAACTCAGCTAGGAAATTTGACTACATTTTCTTTTAAAATGTTGGAGTTCTGTCCAGTATACACAAGCTGTGATCAACAGGTAACAACAACCTAAAGAGATCCAAAATGTCCAAAGCAGCATTTTGTATGTTGGTTATAAAACACCTTTAATTTACTTTCTAAGTATACAATGTGTGTGAGTATAGGTACATATTAAAATTAATATTTGGAAAGATATTTTACTCTAAATTAATGGAAAAGGGACCTGAGATAGTAGATTATAAAGATCCTTAAAAATTTTATTTCCAGCAATGCATAAGATTATGGTTTAATGGCAAAATATCCCACAAGCTCACTATCTTATTTTTTATTTTTATACAGACAACTTAAACATAATATACAGGCCATGCAATACAAAACATGTCAGACCCAGAAAAATTGTGTTATATTTCATTAAGCATAAGCTGTCTAAATTGCATGCTAAGAATAAAGTCTCATTGTCAAAGGGAAATTTCAAAAGGAAAACTTGCAACCCAAATTTATATAAAGAATATTTATAATCATAGTGGAAGATCACAGTCACAACAATAAATCTAAAAAATATTCCAGGCTGGCTTATTCCGTACAATCTTCTTCAAAACCATTATATGTCAGATTTATTCTACAGTTCATAAAAGCCAACTGCCAATTGTTTCATGATTAATTTTTGATTTTACTCTGTTCAGAGACACAAGGATTCCAAAAAGATGAAGTCTCTTGTATACTGCTGACCAAACACCATGTATTTTGTGACTCTTTTACCCATCCCTAACTAAACTCCATAGTTTACCTTTTGATTCATTTTGGTCTGCTCAATTTCTGTCAACAATACAATTGTTTCTCCAGTCACTCATGCAAAGAAATTATCTGTGACTGTCCAGATTCCTTGTTCCTTCACTCCTTGTTCCTCCTTGTTCCTTAGGTAGAAATCCATCCTTTCTTCCTCTATAAAAGCTTAAAAAAATTAACTGTTTCTCATTACTCCGAAATCCCTGTGTCACATGATATTTTTATAAGAAAAAATAGCATTATTCCAAGAAGAAATAGATAAATTTAGTCTCTTTTTTTTTCAACCAAACTCTATAAGCTTCTAAACATAACTGAACTCATCACATTGAATGTAAACTTAATTCAAAATGTTCCACAAAATGAAATAATAAATAATTGTAAAAAGATAAACCAAAAATAGATAAAGGAAAAAAAGTTATTTGGAAAATATTTTCAAGACATAAGAAATCAGATAAATATAACCAACAATCTATGGATGTATCTACATTAGATTTTTGTTTGGATCAGGAGTGTGATCTTGAAACAAACATTCCAATTTTCCCCATTTATTTATTATGGTTCTTATCACAGAGCACTTCTAGATCATAAGAACTAAGTTTTGGATGAAACAAACCCAGATGTATTCCAATTTCTTGAAGTAAAAAACCCATGAAATGCTGCAGTACGAACATCAGGTTCTCAATATGAGTGGTTTGACTGTACAAATGCACAATTCTAGGTTCGCACTGATTGTTAGAGTTGACATAGTCTGTCAGGAACTGAAAAACCCTGGACAAAGAGCAATGAAAAATGCAGTTGTCCACAATTCCTTGCTGGAAAATCCTATCTCAATAGAAATTTAAAGCTTTGAACACATATTCAAAATTTCTGGAAATGCTGAGTTGCACCATACACAGATAAAATATATAATGAATTAAAAAGAAATGTTATATACAAGGCATTCATCACAACTGTTAAACACCATTCACACAGTTTGTCAAGACCCATCAGATGTGCTGCACACACAACAGTCAGGAAATTTATAGTTGAATTACGTGAAGAAACAGTAAAAGACCAAAGGTAATTTGAATACATAATATTTTTTTTAAGTTTAAGCAGTCTGAACTTTGAGGATAATAATAGAGGGAAAAAAAAAACTTAGAAATGCTTATATCTCAAAAGAAATCTACTCCGCTATCTTTGACATGAATGGTGGCAGAAACTAGGAACCAACAGAGTATTTGGAAGAGAAGTAGATGGTAGGTAAACAAATGATTCATGAAAGAAGGACAAATTTAAAATACTTTAACTGATACAGAATATTGCAGTTGATGACATTCACTAGCCATAAGCTGCAAAAGAGAGCAAGATGAGAACAATTGCTAGAATTACTATCCTTCTTTAATGCTTTTTAACAACCTTATTTTTCATTTTCCTGATCTCCTACTGTAATATGTAGACCAGTCTTATTGTTATTGACTATTAACATATCCAAAATTAAAAGATTTAGGGGAAATCATCTGTTATTAAATTTATTGAAAAAAACAAGTATACTAAAAGAACAAATTTACTGTACTTTTATTCGGATCTTGAAAAAGTTGATTTAATTATCCACAGAAACATTCATAATGTTTCAATCCTTAAATATCCTTTATGCACATCTTAGAATTAACTTTATAGTTGGGCTTGCTGATGTATATGTAAATGTCTGAGTGTACATAGTATTTGATGATAAATCAGTTAATAGACCTAACTTTAGCTCAGGGCTCAATTTGAGTCAATGCTCTTTAACATTTTTATAAATTATCTCGATGAAGGAATCAAAAGTACATTAAGGAGAAGCTGTGGACTCCCTTGAGGGTAGAGAGGTTTACAGAGAGATCTGGATAGACCAGAGAGATAGGAAATCGTCAACTCTTATGAAATTTAACAAGAGCAAGTGCAGGATTCTCCAGCCGGGATGGGATAATCCTAGTTATCTGTACAAACTGGAGCATGAAAGGCTGGAGAGCAGTCCCACAGAAAGAGATATGGGGGTTTGGGTTAATGGCAAGTTGAATATCAGTCAACAGTGTGCCCTGGTAGCCAAAAGGGCCAACCGTGTCCTGGGGTGCATCAAGCATAGCATCACTAACTGGTTGAGGGAGCTGATTGTCCCAGTCTACACTGCACCTCGCGTACTCTGTGCAGTTTTTGGTGACTCAGTGTAAGGACATCAAAATATCAGATTGTGTCCAGAGAAGGGTGATCAAAATGGTGAAAGGCCTTGAAGGCAAGTCTTCAAAGAAACAGCTGAGGTCACTTGATTTGTTCATCTTAGAGAAGAGAAAGCTGAGAAACCTGTCAGAGTTCCAGGAGTGTCTGTGCAAAGCTTTTAGTCTTATGCTTTATTTTTAGGTAGTCTTGCTATGAGCAGGGGGTTGGACTCGATGATCCTTAGGGGTGCTTATACAGTGAAGGTCAATACTTCAGAGAAATGCCTTCATAACCTAATAGTTAAACTAAAGAACAGGAAATTAATTTATTTATTTCCTCTAAAATCAGAAGAGCTGGAACTACTTGCCTTCAAAGTCACCTCATCGTTGTGTCACAGAGAACAGTCAAGGGCATTTGGGTAATGTTAGCACTACAAACTTCTGTGTCTAAAATCATTATGGAGATAGGAGATGTTTCCCTTTTTTTCTTGAGTTGTGTGTGTGGCCTAGCAAGCTTCATGACATCAACAACAAAACACAATGCCTAAAAAAGTTTTGAAATGAAGGAATGGTAGAGGAAAAATTAATCCTGGCACTTTGGCTGAAGAGAGCTGGCAGAAACTAACAAGTATTATTTTACAGCAGAAAGTTGCATACCTTTCTGAAAATAGATTTTTTAATATTATTACATATTTAGATTGATTTAAAGCTTTGGTTTTAACTGCAGGCCTCCAAACAAATAGTTTAAAATTTAAGTTCTTGTTTGTATTCTGGTTTCACACAGATTTCTAACAATTGTTCACATAAAAGAATTCAGCCCCCAAAGTACCTTTATCAAAAAGATTTTCAAAATAATTAGGTTTTGGGGGTTTTTTGCAACTACTGCATTTAAACAGAGAAAATTTTGCTACAATTATTATGAACCATTAGAGAATGTAGCCTTAGATCCCTGCTCAGAATAACTCAGACAGCTTTGGAGACATTTTCATGTTCGTTGGTAATTTTTTTTGCACTCTGTCCCCAACTTCTGTGTTAAGAGTGTTGTACGGTAGTTAAAGAATTAGTTCCCCTTGGTGGGATAGGGAGTAGAGGGAAATAGGAGGAAAGAGAATTAACATCTGTGTATTACTTTTCCTTTGAGGTTTAATATATCTGTTGTCACCTATGAGTAAACAAAATGACTAATCGTGAGTTCCTGATCAGGACATCAGATATATGCTTTGCTGATATGGGAGTTGTGTAGCCCATTTAGCTTGTTATCTCATTTAGGTTAGTACATCCCACAGTCCATTGTTCAGCATATTGGGTGTTTTATGTCCACCGTGTTGTTCACTGGAGCATCACATTTACAGAGAATACACTGTTTCCTGCTGGTGACCTCAGGAAATCTGCATAGAGAGCCCTAGTAGTAATTTTCAATCAATTGAAACTGGCTTTTTTTTCCCTGTAGTTTGACAAATATGTTAGTTGCTGAGCTTCAGTCTCATGGTCATCTCCAACAATATGTCTAAAAGAGGTAAAGATTGAAAGGCAACTGCTTAGCAGTAGTCTATAAGGAACTGGAAGTCCTTAGACCTTGGGTGATGTAACTTGCCTCTTTCTTTTTAGCTTCCAGGTGTTCTAGTGCTGCATATCTCAAGAAAGTTGGGAAGTAAGCAGTGGACACACATCCTGAAGAAGTAAAGATCTCTTAGTTCACTCATATATCCTACCTAGCAGCCACCAGAGATAAATGATTTCAGGTGTGTACTGTTCGTTATTGGCTGTCCATATAGGTGACTCATGGGTGAGTAAGTCTGTATACTATTAACATGAAACCCTCATTTCATCATCTTTCTCTGATCTGCATTCTGATGGGTGCTTCTTTCTTAGAAGTGTGAGGCAACAAAGAAAAATTAAAACATAAAAAACAAACTGTGTCAGACTTTCCAAGATGTGGACACCTGGTAACTGTATGCACATTTATGATGTATTGTCTAGTCACCTCTCCCTCAGACCATATATTTTACACATTTTTGTTACTCCTTTTGTTTCTCATTTGGAAAATAAAATCTTGAGAATTATAATAGAGAGACCTTGAAAGCCAAATATTTCTCTCTGTCACGTGGAGAAATTTACCTTCCAGGCATTCCTTGACAATGAAATCCAGATCTCAGCATTTTCTAGCAAAAATACAGCGTGACTCAGAAAGAGTAGAGAACAGGGAAGGACATAATTTAGTAACATTAAGCTTGTTTAAATTCCTAGAAGTTCTTCTCTCTGATAAGAAAATGGTCTAAACTTCAGCAATTTCTCAGAAATAGGATAAAGTCCACATCAGTAATAGTTTGTATGAATCAAGTGAGAAGTCCAGATAAGTTCATTTAGAAGTAAAATATTTGAAAAGCCTTTTATTTTTTACATTCCCCCACATATTCAAATCATAGTAATACGCTACTCTCAGAAATGTGGTGATACTGCAACATCTCAGAAGAGAACATAATATCACAGAAAATTTAACAATCAGATATTTAAAGGTAAACAATAATGAGTATATAGGTTCTATTTGTGAAAGACTCAAAATTATATTCAGGTACTACAGGTAGAATAGTTGTGGGTTTTGATCTTTATCATTCATTATCTTAGGGAATAGTCTCCTATAGGCCAGTTAGGCACATGTGAGACAGCTGATAACAGAAAGATCACTGGAGTAATAAAAGTATGGATCTGTGGTAGGTAGTGGTTACAGGATAAGGAGGAATGTAGCAGATAATACTCCAGCTTCATTCTTATCTTATACTTCTTAATCGGTGGTATCCTGCTGTTCAGAAAGCTTGCATAGTGCATAAATGTAGTTTTCAAACTAGCCATTCATAATGCACAGTAGACTGAAGATTGTGATATTCAGTTATCGGCTGAGTCTCTGTAGTCCACCTGGAAGCAAAAACAATGGGGGAAAGATCATTCAATAGGAATAAATTCTTTCACAAAAAAGTCCTAGTTTCTTTGGGAGTTCTACATCATCCTTTCATCTCAGTCTGCTAAGTAGTGCAAGGTCTGCCCATGGCCGAGGTTGAAGCCAAGGGGTGGTATTGAAATGTACTAGGAAGAATATATATATATATATTTTTGTAGTATAAGATTCTTCACTCTGATCACAATAAAAGAAAGCAGAGCCTCCTCATATATCATGCATTTAACATATAACACAGTCCGCAGTCTTAACATGCATGCTCATCCCCACAGAACTCTCTGCAAGTCTAGAAAGCCTATCCTTCAAAACACAAGTAAAAAATTAGACTTGTTATTATCAAGCTTGCAGAGAAAGGGCACATCTTATCTCTTCATGATGATCAAAGCTGGCAATACCACCCTAATATTACTGAAAAATTGTACTTCTTCCTCCAGCCCTCCATCAGAAATATTCTGTTGCTCTTTTATCCATATGACAGTTTCTCAGATTCATTTCCTCCTTTTTGTCATCTCACACATTCATTTTCTTCTCTCAAATATTTTTCCTTAAGTCCTAACTGTTTCCATATAGTGCCATCATTCTTCTTCTCTGTTCAATGAAACCAGACTACAAAGTAAACTATAATGTAACCAGCAGACAGATTCAGCCAACATCTTTTGTTGAAACAGTGAATCCTACATTCTGTTTGTCTTTTCACATCATAAAGATAAGACTCCAGGTTCTTCTTTTTTGCTGTTCTAGAGGTGGGTCATCACATCTGTGACTGCTTCAGCACAGCATCCTGTTACAAGAAGAAATAAAAAGGAAGACCAAGAGTACTACACTATTAATATAATACTAATATTCTGCTTGTGAACTCTATTTCCTCTCATTTCTTATTTTCCTATAAACAAATCTTATATAATGGAAAAAGAAATTCTCATCTTCAACTGGAAACAGGGAAAACATGTCCTAAGAATATAACCATATCCTTGTACAGGTTTGTCTGCTAAGGTGAGACACAATGAATATGTCTTCTTTTCTTATGAAGATATTAATAAAATTAGATGTTATTTGAAAAAAAATATTTTCTCTTATGAACTTTTTCTGTATCATTATGTAGGTAAGCAAATAAATGTTTTAAAATTTTTGCATGAGATCTTTCTTCAGTAATTCAACAATTATAAAATATTACGTTATACCTGGCTGTAAATTTATTCCATTTTTCATGAGACCAACTTATTTTGTCATCTCTAAAGCTAAGATTACCTGTAAATTTCTTTTATATGTATCTTTTTTTATTTTTATTATAAAAAGTAGATCATCTTCTATAGAGCTGTATGGTTTTAAGAATCTGTACTTGTAAGTTTAAGGCAGACTTCCTCTTTGATTATGTTACTTTCAAATGTAATTTACTAGGATTGCAGATATTCCAGGATGAGAGAAGACATGTCATTCTTTCTCCCATTCTTTCCCCTTCTTCCCAAGTTTCAGACATCTGGACACTATTGACTTTTGAGTGTTCTGCAATTGCTGATTCTGCTACCAGTCCAGGAAGCCCTCATGCTCTGTTTCTGCTTCTGTTTCCTTGAAATATTTGATGACTGTTCCCACCTCTGAAAAGACTAAGTAAACCCAGGACCCAGAGCTGTGTAGTCTAAACTACACAGAATTCCAAAAAATCTGTTTCATTTTTCCCCCAAATAATCCATATTTTATTTCCCCCACTGCCTTTGCAGTGAATGGTGATGTGCTGATATTTCAGTCTAGTGTATATTAGAAACAAGAATTCTGTCATTTAGACCTATGTCTGAGATCTTTTAGTATTGTGTTTCAGCCTTTCATCTCTTGTATCTTTTCACTAGCTGATAGAAAGTTCAAGTTTACAGTACCACCACTGGTATTTGATAATGAATCTTTAAATTGGTTATAATTATTGGAGCTTTTTTATGCTAAATGTAATAGTTAATTTCTTCTGTTCTAATCCAGAATAGGATTACTTTTTACCAATTTTTTACCTATCTGAAATAGAAACTGGGTGAGATTATCACACATCTGCTTAGAGCCCATTTGCAAAGTGTTTGCTTTGTATTTAATCTTCTCCATCTTGCAATACTACTCTTAAAACAAAATAAATAAATGCCCTATCCTATTTGTCATCTCTACAATAACCTAAAGCTGACAGCATGTAACTGATGACATAATATTAAAAAATGAGAAGCCAACCCACTAATTAACTTCAAAACTTGTATTTTGGTTATGTCAGACTTTTGTGAAATGAACATTTGATGACGCTTTTATAAACTATGTCTTTACACTTCTGCCTATGTAAGGTATCAGGATAATAGAGAATTATGTAATTTCATCTCTTGCAAAAGTCTGCCTTCTTTCCAGCAGCTTTTTCAAACTAGAAGTTGTAAATCCTAGCACTGAAGTGTGTATTATAAGTAGTGACTGATGTTTCATCTTGGCCTAAAGATGCAAATCAAGGTTAAATGATTCCAGAATCAAAAACCTTCAAAAAGACTTGCTACCATGGAGACTAGAGATAGTACATGAAAGTCTGGACCATTAACATAGTTCTATTTCTAACACAGCAGAAGAAAGGAGTTAGAAGTTTATAATTTGTCAAAACTACATGAGGATTTGTAAGTGATTCACACACTGTATTATTCCCACCTGAAATGATGGAACAAAAGGTAAATACAGTTCATATTCTAAATTCACCTTTAAACAAGTAAATATAACACTTTCTCTGGAAACAATTTCTCCCATGTATTTTTGAAGCCAAACATTTATTTTTTAAAATAAATTATTTTCCTGAGTATATTTCAGTTTTATTATTGTTAATGCTAGACAAATGGACTGAGAAAAGTTCTGTGTGACATATTGAGGCATGACACAGTAAATATACTATTGGCCCTTCTTTCTGAACGATAAACCTCTAATTCAGGCTCAGTACATTTTCTCTTCAATCTCTTTCCAAGACATAGCTTCCTAAATTTTGACGTAACAGATTTATCAGTGTATTCATCAATGCTTCTTTTGTTCATGACTCTCCAAGACATAACATATACTGGCCCACAGCTCAGAGGGTGTATACAAGAGAACAGTTTTCTTTATAATACATGTCCTATGACTGTTACTAGGCAATAGGACCACCTTAAAGCTTGCTCAGTGTTATTAATGACTTTGATGTTTTCTTCCCTACTTCTCTTTAGAAAGAATGTTTGGCATCAAAACTTTGAGTAGCACTTTACCCACAAAAGGATGAGGTGTCTTTTTGATCTTTCATAAAAAGGAAAAATTAACTTGTGAGCAGCTGAATCACCACAGCCATATAACAGGGATTCCTTGTGGATCTTCACTGACTTTGGCCAAGCCCACATCTGATCTGGCTCATAAAAATAAACTTTTCTTTGAATTCCTGTTAAACTACAAGCAAAAACCTTACCTTAAACTCATGCTTTTCTCCAGTAAGAACCTACAACTATTNTCTCTTCACTCTTGTAACCAATGAAAGGACTCGGGGGTAATAGCAGGAAGCTGGATCGGGAGAGGTTTTGGTTAGATATCAGGAAAAGGTTTTTTGCCCAGAGGGTGACAGAGCATTGAAACAGGCTCCCCAGGGAAGATGTCACAACACTGAGCCTGACTGAGTTTAAGAAGCGTTTGAACGATACTCTCAGGCACATGGTGTGACTCCTAGGGTTCCCTGCAAACATACATGAGTTGGACTTGATGATTCTGAAGGGTCCCTTCCAACTTAATATGATTCTATAGTTATGTGCAGAAGAATAAACTGTAAATAGGTGCCTAAGGTCTAATTATAATTATACAATTTTCATGCACTCTGTATTTTGCCATCCTGAAACCACAAAAAAACCCAATTCAATAGAATTGTTCATCAGGGGTGGTTTACTACAGAAATAATGCTAATAACAGTCTGACAATAATTGACTTTCTTCAAATCAGACATCACTGGGCATGTCAGAATAGACAAAACTTGAGTCCAGACAATGCCCTATTCAGAAATAAATCATATTTTAGATGAAAAGGTAAAAATAAAAAATCTACCAACAAAATAATAAAAAGAACCTTGAAGATACTCACTGGCTGTGGTACTAGGTTTTACTACAACAATATCTGCTGCTTACAGTTCATTGTGTGCTTCATTGTTTCTTTTTTTTTCTCTTAAAATCAGTAATTTCTGATATAAGAATTTTATAAAATAAATAAAGTATAGGAACATAGACATAGAATACATTTAGGATAATTTTAGGAAAATCAGCTGTCACTGTTAAAATCTCAGGGAAAATAAATGTGAGAAGAGAAAGATAACATGTACGTAAATAACTACATTTGCTGTCTTCACATTAAAATCAGAAGGTTCATAAATTTATAACTAAAGGCAGAATTTGCAATGTTGTGTGGAATAAGAGCCAAGACATCCAATAGACAGAATAATAACAGCTCTAAGCCACTTAGAACTATCCTGTTATTCCTCAGCTGTGACAAAAACTTTAACCTAATTCAGTGCTAGATCAATTTTTTAGAGTGTGAGGTCCTGACACCTTCCTATGTGTTCCCACTTTTGCTAGCTGAGTGCCACACTTCAGCTCTTGAAAAATACGAATTATAAAAGAAAATGATGGTGGCTTTCTGTAATACTAGATGACTAAATGTGAAGACACAGTATCAATGTAACCTTGCATTTCTTTTCAGTCACTTTTAATGAATATAATTATATCTATAATTTCTTAAGGATTTTTGATGTTTTTTAAATAAGTTAAGTTTTGATGAAGCCAACATACAGCATGCTGCAAGACTAAAGGTGCCTTGAAACAACCTTAAGGTTAAATGTTGTTCACTTTGAAGTACTTTTAATATAATTAGAATGGTTTAAAAATGTCAATATAGATGAGAAACTGATCATAATATTCATAACTATCATTAGGCAATTAATACTGTCTTCATTCTCTTTTGCAAGCTTCTGCATGATGTTCTTAAAGTGAAAATGAAGGAGCCAGGCTGCTTGGGGGGTGCCTCCATGAACCATCCTTGGCAAACGATCCAGGGAGCAGTACTTAGTAAGATGTGAGTCCACACACTGTGTCTGGACCAAATGCACACAACTTTATGAGGGGCATTTTGTCCAAAAATTAGTGTTACAAAGAGGATGATGACCACCAGCCAGATTAAACTCTAACCAGGGAACTTGAAATAGACTTCTAAATTGAGGATGGAGTAGTTAGTTAGCCCAGAAAGATAAGAGAATCATTAGAGTTTGTTATGGTGAGAGAGATTTCACTGAAAAAGCAACAGTTAGATATAGCTTGGCACTGCTTGATGTCTCCCCAAGACACCATCACCTCTGTCCAGGTGGGACACAGCAGCATTTCTGTGGGGCATTGAGAGCAGCCTGCACCCAACCGATGGCTGACAATGTGGGATATGCATGTGGGGCCTCATGGAGGACTTGTGGGTCAGAAATGTACAGGGTACCACTCAGATGTAAATAATGGTGGGGCATGTCTTCCCGATGAAGGGTGTGCAAGTAGGGAAATCTGCACACTTAGAACTGACGTGTGCCTGTGATCCCTAGAGCCTGTGAGAGAGGTGGGATATGAGTGTAATTGTGTGTGTGCATATATGTATGATGAGAATTTCTAGCTACTAATTTTTGAAGAGTTTTTAGAAATTTATAGGTGTTATTCACATTTTGTAAGTGTCTAGTGGTGAAGTTGATCTGTTATATTATTGATATTCATCCTGAATATATAGTCTAGAGATTGCTGGTCCATCAAGTTGTTATTAAATTAATAAAATTCTTTGATCCTCATTTTGCTTTAAAGTATGCAAACTAAGTAGCTTTTCTCCGCTGTCAGCTGTTTCAGTGATTGTTATTCTCAGAAACTGTCAGCAGCAAGTCTTGTCTCATTCTCGTGGATCAGTGGCATAAACATATTCTTTGAAAGATTCTGAAATTTAAATTCTTGTCTTATTTTTCTAATCTGCATCAAAACTATATGTATAATCACATTTTTGTAAGAGGATATTCTCTGTTTCCCTCAAATCTGCTTTCTGAATCGCTGATATTGGAGATAGATAACTAATCTCTTTAAAATCTGGATTTTGCCATTAGCTTTATTTCATAGAATCATATTTCATAGAATAATAGAATCATAGAATCATAAAATCATAGAACCATAGAATGATTTGGGTTGGAAGATCATCCAGTTCCAATCCCCCTGACATGGGCAGGGACATCTACTACACCAGGTTGCTCAAAGCCCCATCTAACCTGGCTTTGCAAACTCCCAGGGAGTGACAGCCACTTCTCTGGGCAACCTGTCTCAACACCCTCACAGTCAAAAATTTCTTCCTAATATCCCATCCAAATCTACCCTCCTTCAGTTGGAAACCCTCCCCCCTTCGTCCTATCACTATATGTCCTTGTAAAATGTCCAGCTTTCCTTTAGGCCCCCTTCATGTACTGGAAGGCTGCTCTAAGGTCTCCTAGCAGCATTCTCTTCTCCAAACTGAGCAACCCCTACTCTCTCAGCCTCTCTTCATAGAGGAGGTGCTCCAGCCCTCTGATTTTCTTTGTGGCCTTTCTTTTGACTTGCTCCAGCAGTCCATGTCCTTCCTATGTTGGGGACTCCAGAACTGGACACATACTCCAGGTAGGGTATAACCTGCTGGTTATACTTCTTTTGATACAGCCCAGTTGTATACTCATTGGCTTTTTGAGCTACAAGCACACACTGCATGTTGATGTTTAGCTTCTCATTGACCAACACCNCACCTCTCAAGCCTGTCAAGGTCCCTCTGGATGGCATCCTTTCTGTCCAGCACGTTGACAGCACCACAGAGCTTGGTGTTGTCAATAAACTTGCTGAGGGTGCACTCAATCCTATGGTCCATGTCACCAACAAAAATGTTAAAGAACACTGGTCCCAATACTGACCACTGAGGACACTACTTATTGCTGTTCTCCACTTGGACATTTAGCTGTTG
>VZRW01009880.1:26739-39440 GCA_013398125.1 Aegotheles bennettii | reverse complement strand
AGGGATTGCTCAGGAGGAGGGTTTCTTTGTTCTGGGACTCAGGGCTGGGGCAGCCAGGGATCTCCTAGGTCCTGTCATTGTGTCTATGTGTGCTCCTTGGTCACACTGGTTACTCATCACCGGGGAAAGCCCGTGCCTCAGTTTCCCCATCTGTTAAAGGTGGCATAAGCCAAAACCACGCAGTGAAATGAAGCAGAACTATTTAATTGTGATAGCTAATTACATTTCCACACTATTTCCCCATTGTTTACAACAGTTTTTGCACGTTGTCACATTTTGCTGGCTCTGTTTCAGCTCTGGGGTTCCTCTCCACTTTTGAGGACCAACCTAAGAAATGGGGGACAGCAGCAGGAGTGAGGGTGCAGCCCAAACTGGGTACCACTGTTATTCCACCCATGAGCCCCAGATGCCCGACAGGGAGGATGGAGCTGTTGGTGACCCCATTTCCCTGTCCTGCTCCACCAAAAGCTGGTGAGGTCCCAAGGAGTGGTGGACACCTTGGAGCAGGTGGAGAGGGTTTCCACCTGATGGAAAGCAGGTGGAGGTGGGTGTAGGTCTCCAAAGGCTCTCTGAGGGATATGTCCAATGAGAAAATTGCTGCCTTCAGAGTTCTCTGGCTTTGGAGGAAGTTGTATTGCTGGCAAAAACACACCCAGGGATGAAAAGAGATCATGGAAGAGATCAAAGCTTGGTGCAGAGCTCGTGCCCCCATTGCTGAGGAGGTTGGTCCCACACTCCTGCCCTTTCACCCCTGTCACACTGCCCAGCTGGGCTTTAGGGTGACTTTTGAAACTGAATTTCAGAACAGAGGGCACCCATCAGCCTGGAATTAGGTCCCCCCAATGCCCTAAAACCATGTTGGTGTGCAATGACCACTTCCCAACTCCTCATGGCCCATGGAAGATGACCACAGAACCTTCACCTTGGTCTTCGTAGGAACATTCAGAGGTTGCCCTAGCCTCGAGGGTATGAGCAGTGAGACTTGCTTGGAGTTGCCCATCAGGTTCTCCCACTGGTCCAAGCCATTGCCATCACCCCATAGCCGTGATGGAACAGAAAGCGTGGAGCCAGAGTGCTATGGAGGATCACCACGTCCCAGGGATTCCCCAGCCCACGTTGTTGGCCCCAGGGGACATGGGAAGAAGCAGGGCATTGTATTCCAAAATAGCTGCCTCATTACAAAGGAAAGATTGGTGGAGAGCCAATCTGTAGGGCTCCATCAGAGCGAGAGGGCTTCCTCCTACCACAGGAAGGTGAGTGACTCACTCCTATGGAAACTGGAGGGATGGGAGAGAGGTAATTCCTCTCCCTGGTGGCTCCCTATCTGGAGATGAATCTCCATCCACTTCCCTTGGAAATACCTGCTTCTGAAAATATCTGTTCCAGGGTGTTCCTTATCAGATGGTCTATTTATTCTGCGAATCACAGAGCTCTGAGGGTCCTTGCTGTGGCTTCAAGCACATCCAAAGGCTTTGCCATGTCCAACCCACGAACGATGCATTGAAAGGGAGAACCTGGCCAGTTCCCATGCCTGGAAACACCAGGAAACACCTGCAAACACTTAGCTAAGGGAAGGGTCTTCCTCGTGGTGTTTTCTAAGCAGGAAGAGGTAGATCCCAGTGATGATGAGATGTCTGTTGTTTCTATGTGAGCTTCTGTTTTGGTTTTAATGACAGCTACCAGCTTGAGGATAATGGTGGGTTCATAGTCCAGACCATGTCTCGGGTGTCCTTCAACCTGTTAATGTGTGAACCATGCACTGTGCCCCAGTCCCTGTCCAGGCTATGCCACGATGGGTGGGACAAATCTAGAAAGGGAGCAAAACCATCATCTACTTACCATGGGTACCTTGTGCGTGGTCCATCTCTCACTGTCAACCCAGGGCTATCCCCTTGACTTGGAACAGTCTGGGAAGTGTCTGCTGGTGACCACCCGAGCTGGGTGACCACTGAGCTGGTCTTTGAAGGCCAGCTCAGCTTCTCCTTTCCAAAAAGACCTGCCCAAATTGCTAAAAGGAAGATCAGGACCTATGAGGCCCTATGTCATGTGTCATCTTTGGTCACTAGATATCTAAGCCAGACACATTGTCATATTATATAAGGCACAAAATGTTACTACTGTGGGGAAGAAGCTGTGTTAAATGAAAGGACCATCTTGGTGAGAGGCAGTGGGATCTCCCCACAGATGTCTCTAGCGCAAGATGCGACGGCTTTCTAATAGACATCCACCCAAACACAAGTTACTGGCTTTCATGAGAGGTTGCAGGGTGAAATTCAAGTGGCAGCTAAAAAAAACATGGACCTGGTTATCTACTGGTCTCAGAAGAACTCCCTGGCACTCACCCAGTTTGAGACAGAGACTTAGGGCTCAGCGCAGTGGAGCCACAATGGACCAGACCATGGTGCTGCTTCACTACTGGCATGTGTTGGTGCCTTCAGCCTGACTCCAGCCTCCTGGGCTCCCCTGATCAGAGGATGACAGGATAATTCAGGAGACCTCAGGAGGTCTCCAGTCCAACTTCCTGGTCATGGCAAGGGCAGCTCTGTGGTCAGACCAGGTTGTGCAGGGCTTTACTTGAAAACCTCCAAGGATGGAGGTTACACAACCTGCTCATGGTGGAGAAGTTTTCCCTTAAACTCAAATATCAGTGTTGGTGATGTTGGTGACGTTGCCATGATAATCAAGACTCCCTCAAGCAGGTCTCCTTGGCCTTCATCATGGGAACATAGCCAAGGCAGCAATTCCAAGGAGCACCACCACCACCTCTCCTGGGAAAGCCCCACTGGCCCCAGGAGCAGCCCTGGGGGACACAGGTAAAGAGCACTTCTGCTCACAGCGTGTCCCAGGCTGCTTCTTCCAAAATGGGGTACCACAGGTTTGCTCCATCCAGCTGAAAGAATGATGCTGTTATAAAGGTTTCTGTCTCTTTGCAGAGGACACGCTGCAGTCCCTGTGTCCTTCATCCTCCATCTTCTGGGTCAGGCTATCGACTGGGATAAGAGCATCATTGTTTCTCTTCCCCTTCCTTCTCTTCTTGTAGAATCATAGAATCATTATGGTTGGAAGGGACCTCCAGGGTCATCAAGTCCAACCTTCTTACCTACACATCCTCTTCTCCTCAAGCACAATTTATCTTTTCACTTAGAGATGGCCTAACCAATACCCACTTCATTAAGCACTTAATTGCTCTACACTCATATTTAGCTTGGAAACCCATTCCTTTGATTCCAGGACTTGTCTGGGCAAAACCCAAGCACAGAACCGACTGTACCAGTCGGTCAAACAAACATCATTGCCTCCAAAGCTTCTTTTGGACTTCCCAGGACTGCTTGGCCAAGGGCTAGGAGCAGATTTAGAAGGAAAATGATCATTTGACCTGGAGGATTTGGCTTCTGTTTAGCCCAGTCTTGCTGAGGATGTTGAACCTGGTGACAATCCTCCTCCCAGCCAGGGGATCTCCAGCACTGGGATTGCACACCCGGCACCTCCATGCTCTCGCTCCGCGTCGGTCCCATCGGTGATCCCAAGCCAAGGAGGAGGCTTGAGAGACTCCAGATTAATCCCTGGAACGTGACCTTTAAATGCTGGGAGTGGTGGGAGAGTTATTTTAACTGCGGTGGCACAGCTCCAAAGAAGAAACACCAGCCAGGCCCGAGATAACAATATTGGCCTCCTGACAAGGACACCAGCTGGGAGCGAGTCTTCGGGCTGGTCTTCCTCCTGTGGGGTGGGTTATCACAGGGTGGACACGGGAAAGCAAGTGCCTCCTATCTTGCCTGGCTGGAGGTTAAGAAAAAACTACAGAGTCATGTAGTTGGCCAAGAAGGCCAAAGACATCCTGGCCTGTATCAGACACGGTGTGACCAGCAGGAGTAGGGAGGTGATGGTGCCCCTGTACTCGGCACTGGTGAGACCACACCTTGAGTGCTGCGTCCAGTTCTGGGCACCACAGGATGGGAAGGACATGGAGGTGCTGGAGTGAGTCCAGAGAAGGGCAACAAGGCTGGGGAGAGGTCTGGAAAACAAACCTTATGGAGACCAGCTGAGGGAACTGGGGTTATTGAGCCTGGAGAAGAGGAGACTGAGAGGAGACCTTATTGCCCTCTACAGCTACCTAAAGGGAGGTTGTAGTGAGGCTGGTGTTGGTCTCTTCTCCCAAATTGCTGATGACAGGACGAGAGGAAATGGCCTCAAGTTGCATCAGGGGAAGTTTAGGTTGGAGATCAGGAAGAAGTTCTTTCCTGAGAGGGTGGTTGGGCACTGGAATGGGCTGCCCAGGGAGGTGGTGGAGTCCCCGTCCCTGGGGGGGTTCAACAAACGGGTTGATGAGGCACTTGAGGCCATGGTCTGATGGTCCAATGGTTAGGAATATGATGGGATAAAGGTTGGACTTGATGACCCTGGAGGTCCCTTCCAACCATAATGATTCTATGATTCTATGATGGAGCACCCAACCATCAGCTTGTGGTTCTCCAGGAGAAACCCATGGGGCACAATTTCCCACCTACTCAATTGCTCTGAGCCAGCTCCAGCCATGGTCAGGGAAATAGAGACAGGTCATAGAGCTCTGAGCTCCTCAGGGTAGGCTTTGTGAGCCCAATTTGGGTTTAAATTAGTGTTTTAAATGAGAAAATACGGAAAAATGCAAGAAAATGAATCTTGGTGATAGGAGGGGTTTTAAAATGGAGTAGTTGAGTTGCATCCATCCTCTGCAGGGAGGTTTTTAAAGAGAATTGAAGTGGACCCATTGTTGGTCTGCTTCAAATAGGGTTTGTGTCCATGAGGAAGCTGCTAAGGGATGACTTGGGTGCAGCATGCCACCAACCTTCTTCCAAAGGATGGGAACCAGGATGTATCTCCAGGGAGGGTGGTTGGAGCATTTTGGAGGTGTGATGCTGCACTCCCCATTCTCAACTGCTCATGAAATAGGGGTGCATTTGGTTTGGGGTCTAAAGAGGGACTTGGGGTGGTTCTTTCAACCATTTCTTTCAGACAGGCTGAGAGAGTTGGGGGTGTTCAGCCTGGAGAAGAGAAGGCACCGGGGAGACCTTGGAGCACCTTCCAGTGCCTGAAGGGGCTCCAGGAAAGCTGGAGAGGGACTGGTGCCAAGGGCAGGCAGTGATGGGATGAGGGGGAATGGGTTCCAAGTGCCAGAGGGGAGATGGAGATGGGATGTGAGGAGGAGATGAAGGTGGTGAGTGCCTGGCAGAGGTTGCCCAGGGAAGTTGTGGGTGCTGGAGGTGTTGAAGGCCAGGTTGGCTGGGGCTTGGAGCAGCGTGGTGTGGTGGGAGGGGTCTCTGCCCATGGCAGTGGGTGGGACTGGGTGAGCTTTGAGGTGCCTTCCCACCCAAACCAGCCTGGGACTCTGTGATTCTAAGGGGCCAGTGCATTGCTTCTGTGTGTGTTCTCCCAGTGCTGACTGGGCAGTATGAGCCCAAGCAAATCTCTTGTTTCCTGTGCTGAGCTGGATGAGGAGCCTCCCCCATCACATGGCATCCACAGGGAACAGTGTCTTTCCAGGGTCCATGTGTCTGCCTGCCCTTTCAGCACCATACCCTGGGTCATCTCAGTGTGAATCTCCCCGAAGGTGCAAAGATTGTTTTGGAGCAGGAGGGGAAGGAAGTGAATTCAAAAGGCTCCTACTGAAAATGAGTATTTTTTTGGAAACAAAAGAAATACAGGGTGGGACCTTATGCTGATCCCTGTGGTCTCGCTGCTGGGAGCCAAGAGCAAAAATAATGACCCAGAAACCTACTGGGAAATGGCTTTTCCCCCACCACAGCTGGGAACTTGCTCCTGACCACCTCTGTGGCTCTTGTCTGCTGGGTCCTTCACGAGGAACAGATGGGAGACATGGGGTGATATGAGGAACTACAAGAAAGCTGGAGAGGGACTTTTTACAGGGGCATGGTGTGATAGGACAAGGGGAAATGTTCTTAAGCTGAAAGAGGGGAAACTGAGATTGGATAAGAGGAGGAAATTGTTTGGTGTGAGGGTGGTGAGAGCCTGGCCCAGGGTGCCCAGAGAAGCTGTGGCTGCCCCTCCCTGGCAGTGTTGAAGGCCAGGTTGGATGGGGCTTGGAGCAACGTGGTGTGGTGGGAGGTGTCCCTGCCCATGGCAGAGGGTGGCACTGGGTGAACTTTAAGGTCCCTTCTAACCCAAACAAGTCTGGGATTCTCCCACCCAATCCCATAAGCCAACCTCTGCCAGAGCAAAGTCCATTCTGGTGCCAGGCTCAGCTTCTACCTTCAGGTTGAGCTTCTGGTGGGTCAGTCAAGCAGTGATCCCACAAAATTCAGGAGGCACCTGGACCCCACAATCCAGCTGCCCATGCCCACTGTGTCCCACCATGCTGCATGGTTGGACCCATGCCTGCCCAGCTCTTCACCAGCTCTGCAAATAGAGAAATGAGCCTTTTTCAGGGCAGCTTCTCCCTGAGAGCTATTTCAGGCTTGGACCATTATGTGGATGGGCAACTGCTGCTGTTTTTAGGAAGAGTTGGTTTCAGGGCATGAGCTTACCTGCTCTCTTGCACACCAGGATCAGTGCACAACCCTTTCCAGCAGCTCCAGCCACGCTTAGGGCAACGTATCTCCTCCCAGTCACCTTTTCCAGCACCTTCTGTGGTTGCAACTCACCCAAAGCCCCCAAAACCCAGCTCTTGATTAAGACCTTGTTGGTTTGATTGATTTTTTTAAAAATCTCAGTCTTATTTACAACATTCTGGGCAGTTCCAGAGGAAGAAGCAGAAGAGGAAGCAGCAAAGAACGTTGTGAAATTGGTTAGAAAATTCAGCATCTCTGCTTTGAAGAAAGCTATGGGTGGGATCAGCAGCAGCAACAGAGATGAGGATGATGTCCACCAGGGAGCAAGGCTTACCCTGACAGCCCGAGGGGTTTCACCACGTTGTTGTGACCCCTCGCTCCTCCAGTTGTGGCGCAGAACCACGTCCACCACACGCCTGCTGGGAACCAGCTTGTGCTGCCCACAGCACACGTAGCTCAAGCCCGTGAGTTAATTTTAACACTCCTGGCCCAGCACGTTGTGTTTATTTAAGGTCTTTCTTTATAGAAGCAACACTGTCGGTCACAACGGGATCCTTGTGCTTCCAGCTCCTGCTGCCTGGGAGGTCGTGGCAGCACCTGGATTGCTTTCTGCGAGCATCCTCCCGAGGGAGGGGGATGCACTTGGAGTCCATGAACACCTCCAAAAAAGCTGTGTTATGGATGAGCCTGGAGGAAAAGCGAGTGCTCAAAACCTGGCCCCTCCATCGCTCTCCTTCTCTGAAGCCTCTGAGGTGGAGGAGGAGGTCTGGGGCATCACATGTTCTCGATGGGGAGGAAACGAAAGCTGGGCTAGAAAACCAATCCCAACCACCCTTCTAGAATAAAAAATCATAGAATCATAGAATAGAATCACAGAATCATTCTGGTTGGAAGGGACCTCCAGGGTCATCAAGTCCAACCTTTATCCCATCAGATTCCTAACCATCAGACCATCAGACCATGGCCTCAAGTGCCTCATCAACCCGTTTTTTGAACACCCCCAGGGACAGGGACTCCACCACCTCCCTGGGCAGCCCATTCCAGTGCCCAACCACCCTCTCAGGAAAGAACTTCTTCCTTTAGACACTCAGATCTCTAAAGCTGCAGAGCAAAGCCCTCTCTGCACCGAAACAACATGGAAAAGATCAAGACTCGCTGCTTCCAGCTGCTTGCTCCAGCGAGCATCATGTGTGTCAGGTCTTCTCCAAGGGTCCCCTTCCCCAGGTGGTACCAGTTGGATGCAGACCCAGACAGCAAAGGTTCCCTCTGTCCCATCTGCACCCACGTGGTGGTTCTGGTTGCAGGGATGAGTGGAAAAAAGGTGGAGGGTGCTTTTCTGTGCTCAGCTCCCCCCACCCTGGTTGTGCTGCTCCCCCAAACGCCTTCAGCCTCAGGGATGGCACCAGAAGATCTCTACAGGACCACGGATGGACAGAGAGACTCACTCATGGTGCTTTTCCAGCTCCAGCTCCCACCTTCAACACTTCTTTCTCTGATCAACCCTGCTTTGGAGCTCAGTTGGCTGCTGGGAAGGTGAGGACTGTGTCTCCAAAGCACCCAGTGGGTACCGACTCCACCTGACCTCATCCCCTCCAACACCCCATTGGTATTCACCACCATTAATAGATGCTTCATCTTCCATCTGGACTGGGTTTTGCTGCCTCTTATATACTCCTAAAAGTTACTGATGGTCCTGAATTAGAGTGTCCTGGGGGGAAATGGAAGCTGCAAAATCAGATCTGCTCCTGTGGGATGTCCCTCCTGCTCCTGTGGGATGTTCCTCCTGCTCCTGTGGGACATTCCTCCTGCTCCTGTGGGGTGTCCCTCCTGCTCCTGTGGGATGTTCCTCCTGCTCCCATAGGATGTCTCTCCTGCTCCTGTGGGATGTTCCTCCTGTTCCCATAGGATGTCCCTCCTGCTCCCGTGGGATGTCCATCCTACTCCCATAGGATGTCCCTCCTGCTCATGCGGGATGCTCCTCCTGCTCCTGTGAGATGTTCCTCCTGCTCCCATAGGATGTCTCTCCTGCTCCTGTGGGATGTTCCTCCTGCTCCCATAGGATGTCTCATTCCTGCCTCCCAGTTAGGTGGCTGAATATCTTACAAGCCAAGAGATCATGAGAAGTGATTAAATTCCCATGGCCAGATTGGATCAGGGCATCAGTTTGCACTCACACAGATTCAGATGAGCGTTTTGACCCTTTCTTCTCCCACTAACAAACTCGAAGCAGCTCTGCAGGCTCAGCCCAACAGATGTCTGCAAACTTTCCTCCTTGCTTCCACTAAGGCTTTAAAAAAAAAGCAATTAAAGGAGATCTGATACATCCCAGCTTGTCCCAAATGCTTCTGCCAGTGTCCCACTGCAGGTTTATGCTGCACCCATGGGCGCAGAGGTGGCCATCCTGACCTTCCCCGCTCCTCCCGTTCCTGTATCGCATTCCTCCTTGCTAGACAACATGGAAATGTTTTGAAAGCCTCTTAGAAACCTGCAGTGCTGCCAAAACAGTTGAAAAATGAAGCCGTGAGGGGAAACACGGGGCTCCTTTCCAGCTTGGATCGGATGGGGATCGCTGCTCGCTTCCGTCTCCTGCGCCGCAGCTGCACAAGTCATTCTCTTCTCAACTGGATTTAAAACATCTGCCTCTTTCTGTGAGGTTTGTTTGTTTTTATTTGAGCAGTTTTGGAGCTGGAAGATGGATTTGAGGAGATGGAGGTTCTTCATTTGGGTCCCCCCAAATGGGGGCGGCAATGGGTGACCATCATCTGCGTGAAGGATGGAAAGGAGTAAGGTGGGTTAAGGTGGACATCAGAGGGTAATGACCCTCCTCCCACCCCTCCTCGCACCCAAGTGAGTGGAGGAAGATGAGAAAATGAAGAAGAAGGGGAAAGAAAGGCTTTTCCTTGCAGTGGGCAGTGGAGCTTGGGAGCTCTTGTTTGCTGGAAGCTGCTGGCACTTCAAGCAGGCTTGGAAAAGGTCTGATGGGAAAAAGACTCTCCAGGGGGCCACTTCCCTGCTCCAAATAAGCTTTTAGAAAAACATCTCCTCTTGTTTGCTGAAGCATCCAGCAACGAGCTGCCAACCAAACCTCTCAGCATGTCCTGGCCATAATTAATCACCCCTTGACCCGAAAAAGCTGCCTGCCTCTTGTCTTGAGTTGTTTGGCTTTATCTTGTGGTGGAAGAGCCGTGGGTGTTCAGACCTTGGAGGATCAGGCTGGGGGAGATGGCGCCAGGCAAGGGCTGCTGAGCATCAGCGATCACCCTGTGGGCCAAAACTCATGCAAAAATAGTCAACAAGTCTCTGGACATCATCCATATCTCCATCCATCATCTCCAGACATTATCCATATCTCCATCCATCACCTCCGGACATCATCCATATCTCCATCCATCACCTCCAGACACCATCCATATCTCCATCCATCATCTCTGGACATCATCCCTCTTTCAGAGGGAGCCAGGGTGAAGGATTTGGAAGATGAAACCAGGGTGCTATGGTCTGGTTAACCCAACCTTTACCCAAGAAGTGTTTCCAGATCCCAGAGAGAGGGGTTTGACTCGGCACCACGCTGACATCCCACCAGGCAGCTTCACCAGCCTGAGCCTCACTCAACAGCTCTGCCCAGGCATCTGTGCAAGCAACGAGCTTGTCCTTCCTCCCTTATCAGTCCCAAATAGCTGGGGTGTGATGTGTTGTTTTCCCTCCTCAAAGAGATTACATCAGAAGAAGGAAACGGGCAACTTTTTTGGGTTGTTTTCTGGCACGGAGGTCCCTCAGCAAGATCTCTGCAGCACCATTTCTGTGCCAGATGTTCTATCACATCCTCTTGGCACCAGCTAATGCCTCCTGAGCCGGCGGCTGCTTTCTGCTTTTGAATAATAGATGACCCCTCCCTTGAGGGCTTCATGGTCCGTCCCCCCCCAGCTGCATCCAGGAGGTCCAAGGAGCTCATGGAGTCAGATCCAGCTGCAGAAGGAGGATCTGGCTTTCGCCCACGGACACAGATGGGAACACACAGGGAGCTACTGGGGCTCTCTCTGCGCTCGTGGAGGTGGAAAACAACTGAGACAACTGCACGTGATTCAGTGGGGCTTGTTCTTCAGCCTCATCCTGCCCAGAAACCCTCCAGCCCCCTCAAATGTGAAGGTTTTTCAGCACAGGTGAGTGAGCCCCACTGGAGAGGGAAGTTTGAACCCGGCCACCACTTTGCTTGGGCATCAGTCATCTGCAGGGAGAGCGCAGGCTGCAAAGGTGGTGGTGGTCCTCCATAGCTTCCTGCAGCTTCTTGGGAGGACGTATTGTGCCAGGAGTCAGTGGGGACAGACCTCAGACCATCTCTGTAGGGCACTGGGAGGAGATATGGAGGACACAAGCCCATGGCTTACACCCGCAGTACCCAATGAAATTCAGGGCAGGCTACAAAGCTGGTGGTGGTCCTCCAAAGCTTCCTGCAGCTTCTTGGGTGACCACGTCATGCCAGGGCTGAATGGAGACAGACCTTAGAGCGTCTCCATAGGGTGTTTGGGGGACACTGGGAATACAATTCCCCAGCTCACACCCACATCACCCAAAGTCAATGTATTTCCTAGAAATGTAGGACCTTTGAAGGACTTCTCTTCCATGGGATGGTCCAGTTTGCCCTTACATTTCTGTAGACATTTTGCATCCCAGCAGAGGGATTTTGACAGTACTGGTACCCTCTGCAGGAGCTGGACCCCCATGTGTGGTTGAACCCAGGCCCCAGCAATTCACAGGGGAAGACACAGCAAGGAGCAAACCTCGAGCAAACCTTCTGCCATGTCCTCCTGGCTCCATCAATCCCTTCTTTGGATGAAAAGTCCCAATGCTGGAATGCAAGAGGTGCAGCATCTCCTTTCCCAAGGGTCTACCTGTATCCCCAGCACGTGGCTCCCAGGAAAATGAGAGAGGAACAGATGAAGGCCTCCAAATGTTCTCTTTTCTAAAATGAATTCCCCCAGGTGGGGAGTTCATGGCCAGGCAGCTGGTTTTGACTTGACATCTCATTGATTGATTGGTGGGAACTGGTCCTGAGAGCTAAAATTAGAGTCAAAATTGGCCTCAAAGTTTCTTTACCACCTCACTTCCCCATCCCTCCATTCCCCTTGGAGAGGAAGCCAGTTTGCAGCCAGGGATGTGCTGTGGGGCATCACCTGAGGGTCATCCATACCCTCCCTGGGTTTGATGGGCACAGCTTGGTGTCACCCACAGTGGGACAGTGTCCCACATCAGGGTGGCCATGGCAGGAACCCCAGGTTGGACTTGTCCACTCAGTTCTGAGGCATTTCTTCCTTGCCAGGGCTGCTCCTGGAACCACTTTGTCACTTTTACTCCATGTCCTAAGTAAGGGACTGTGGGCTCTGCCACTGGGGCAAGTTCCAGTACCAGGACACACCAGGATGCTGGAGGTGGGGGGTGTCACCAGGGCACTCCCTGGAGGAGGAAGCTCTCTGGAGACCCTGGGGCCACTGCAGATGGAGGGAAGTTGAATGCAGTGGGAATGACAGGTCCCAGCCCTTGGCAGGTAGGATCCAGCCCTGGTCCCGGTCCTGATCCCATCCATGGTCCCATTCCCAGAGGGGGTGCTCCTGCCCTGATCCCACCCATGCTCCTATCCTTGGAGGAGGGGAATCCTGTCCTAGTATCAGCCCTGCTCCCAGTTCCAGGTGGGTGAGATCCAGCCCTGGTCCCAGCACTGATCCTACCCATGGCCCCATTCCCGGAAAGGGGGGCTCCTGCCCTAACCCTAACCCTGGTCCCATCCATGGTCCCATCCCCGAAGTGGGGGGCTCCTGTCCTAACTCCAACCCTGACCCCATTCGTGGTAGGGCAAAGGGGGGAGCGGTCAGGTTCCTGTCCCAGTCCCAGTCCCGGGGAGGGGGGAATCCGGTCCCAATCCCAACCCCGACCCCATCCATGGTCCCACCCCTGGTCCTAACCCTGGTCCCATCCTCGGAGGGGGTGACAAGGGGGCAGTGCCCGGGCTCCTGTCCCGGTCCTAACCCCGGTCCCATCCTCGGGGGGGTGACAAGGGGGCAGTGCCCGGGCTCCTGTCCCAGTCCCAGCCCCGGGGAGGGGGGAATCCGGTCCCAATCCCAACCCCGACCCCATCCATGGTCCCACCCCTGGTCCTAACCC
>VZRW01009880.1:3766-25203 GCA_013398125.1 Aegotheles bennettii | reverse complement strand
GGGGGGACACCCATGAACCCCTGTGCACACCCATACATGGGTGGGGGACACGCACAGACCCCTCTGCACACCCATACACACACACGTGCACACCCAGGGGTGGCACTTGCTGCAGGGTGGGTGGCATGGGTGACACAGGGTCCCCGTGCACCCGAAGCAGGGAGCAGGGCACTCCAAGGGCAGAGCTGGACCTCAGGTCTCCTCCTCGGTGTGGGGGCAGGTCACACCCCACAAACTGCCACTAAACCTGCCCCCAAGCCCACATTTCTCTTTTTGATGATCAATTTTCATAGAGTCCCAGATTGGTTTGGGTTGGAAAGGACCATAAAGCTCATCCAGTCCCAACCCCCTGCCATGAGCAGGGACACCTCCCACCACACCACGGTGCTCCAAGCCCCAGCCAACCTGGCCTTCAACACTGCCAGGCAGGGGCAGCCACAGCTTCTCTGGGCACCCTGGGCCAGGCTCTCACCACCCTCACACCAAACAATTTCTCCCTCCCATCCCATCTCCATCTCCCCTCTGGCACTTGGAACCCGTTGCCCCTCATCCCATCACTCCCTGCCCTTGCAAAGCCCAGTTCTGACCCAGAGATGGGGCAGCTGGACCAGCAGTGGGCAGTGAGGCTGGTGCTGGCATGAACACTCCAAGCTGAGCACTGGAGGAAGCCTCCTGGGCTCCCTTTGCTGCTCTTTGCCTGAATTATTTGCTTGTTTGTGCATTAATTCCCAATAATCTCTTTTGCCGCTCGGTTTCTCCCTTCCCGGGGGAATTCGCTGGCTGTTTACCTTCCTGTCCACACCTCTGGTAAAAGCCGTGGAGCTGACTCCCTGCTTTACTCCAGCTTGTATTTTTCCTCCTCTTTGCACGTGTCATTTATTTGGGGGTGTTTTAATTAGAGCTGGGATCTCTCAGACTCCGGTTTCAAACCCTTTCAGTAGCTCCTGGCCCCGAAAGCGCCTTCTTCCCCAGGGCTGGGTGCAGGGTGGCATCACTGCAGGGGTGACTTTAAGGGCAAAACATCTCATTTCTCTTTCTGCTCCACTTTTCCTATCGGTTTATTGCAAAAGCCATGTGGCAACCCTTTGCCTTCCTGTGCACAGGAGCAGCAACCCCCACTCCTGGGTGGCCACCGGTGCCCCCAGCGCAGGGCTCGTGGGTGCCAACATTGGGCTGTGCTGGTCATGTACCCCAGGTTCCTCTTCCTCATTTATACCCGAGCAAGGGAAGAAGTTTAGGAAGAAGTTCTTTACTGGCAGGGTGGTTGGGCACTGGAATGGGCTGCCCAGGGAGGTGGTGGAGTCCCCGTCCCTGGGGGTGTTCAACAAACGGGTTGATGAGGCACTTGAGGCCATGGTCTGATGGTCTGATGGTTAGGGATATGATGGGCTAAAGGTTGGACTTGATGACCCTGGAGCTCCCTTCCAACCATAATGATTTTATGATTCTAAGGGGAACTTTGGCCATTGACCTCGGTGGCTGATGGGCTGAGGAGCTCCAGTGCAGAAGGGCAGACTCCAAAATGCGGTGCCGAGCCCTGGGGCGCAGTCACATCCCGGGGTTTAGTGGGTTATAAAACCCTGAGAAGTATTTTTGACTGTCCTGGCACCGAGTGACTTCATCCTGTCTCTGCCCAGTGCGATTTTTATCTCAGTTTATTGACATAAAGCCAAAGCCCTGAATAGTTTGCTGGCAGCCGAGCGTGCTGCCGGCCGCGCCGTCCTCCCTCCTTAATGCCCAACGTCCCCCATTACAGCTTGAACAGGAACCAGTCCATGAAGCAAAGACCCTTTCATTCCCGCAGGATGCTCCGTGTGGAGGAGCAAATTATCCCCCAAAGTCCACCCCACGTGGGGGTTTCTGGGGTTTGGTGCTGCTTTGGCTTTGCAGCAACTGTTGGAGCCGTGGTGGAGCCTGATAATTGCGTTATCCCCAGTTGGGTGCTGGTTATCTCCCAGATGGGCAGAGTGGTTTTGCCCAGGGAGGGGAGAGAGAAGGGCAGTGAGGCTGGTGAGAGGTCTGGCAAACAAACCTCATGGAGACCAGCTGAGGGAACTGGGGTTATTGAGCCTGGAGGAGACTGAGAGGAGACCTTATTGCCCTCTACAGCTGCCTAAAGGGAGGTTGTAGTGAGGCTGGTGTTGGTCTCTTCTCCCCAATTGCTGATGACAGGACGAGAGGAAATGGCCTCAAGTTCCATCAGGGGAAGTTTAGGTTGGAGATTAGGAAGAAGTTCTTTCCTGAGAGGGTGGTTGGGCACTGGAATGGGCTGCCCAGGGAGGTGGTGGAGTCCCCATCCCTGGGGGTGTTCAACAAACGGGTTGATGAGGCACTTGAGGCCATGGTCTGATGGTCTGATGGTCAGGAATATGATGGGATAAAGGTTGGACTTGATGACCCTGGAGGTCCCTTCCAACCATAATGATTCTATGATTCTATGAGAGGTGGTGTTGGTGAGTTACTCCCTCCGTTTGGGCAGGAAGCTGTTAGGTCTCCGTGGAAATGTCATTTCTCCCAAATATGCACCTTGTAGGGTAAAACAGTTACCAAAAGCAGATGATTGACCAGAAATTGGTTCCACATCTCTTCTTCTGATCCGACCATTGCTTCCCCTGGTGAGCACCAGAAGATCACGGAGGGCAAACCCAAAGTCAAATCCCTGGTATAAAAACCAGCACAGGGCTGCTTTCTGTCTCCAGGAAGCCTAAAGGATGGGAGCACCCCATTTGATAAATAAAATGTGATAAATAAAAAATAAAGGTTTGATGGCTCTGATAGGATCTGCCCCCAACCCCATGGGATGCTGCGGGGTCTCCTGCAGGGCAGGTGATGTAGGGATGCCAGGGAGCATCACCTTTGCTGTAGCAGGAAGGGAGATGTTGGTGAAGGGATTCAATATTGGCCAGGGTGGTATTTGCTCCCAGCAGGATCTGTCCCCAGAGACCTGCCATGATGGGAATCGAGTCAGGTTCAACTGAACAAATGCAGCTTTAATTATGCAGGAGCACCAATGGGTTTAATGGTTTTGTCTAATTTGCCCTAAAGCCACAGCTTTGGTTGATCCGGGTTGGCTTCCCGTGGAGTGGACAAAAGCAGGAGGTTTTGGTACCGTCTGGGAAGCAGAAACTCAAAGAGGGTTTGATTCAGGGAAGAATTCAGGGAGTTTCTCAGAAGAAACCAGAAATTCCCAGAAAAAGTCATTTGGCTCAAAGCGAAACATTTTATTTGACCTACAAACAAAGTCACGAAGTTCTTCTGAAATCATTATAGCTTTTATTCAAACCCCCTCTCCCCTTTTTAGCCTGGGTCAAGTTACTGAACAAGCCTCTAAGAAACCAGAACTTCCCCAGAAAAATACTTTTCACGGAGAAAAATTCAACTCTTCTGCTTCTCAGCCTGGAGGCAGGAGGGGAAACTGAGGCATGGTGGAGCAGTTCTGTTTCTGCCAGCTGGAGTGGGACTTCCCAGTGCTCTCCGAGGTGCTTTTTGGGAGAAAATAAGATAAAAACAAGCTTATTTGGGAAGAAATGAGGGTTTCTGGCTGTTTTTGGGACAGGGGGAGGGGTAGGTCAGACCCACGGGGGATAAAAGAGGGACATTGCCGGGAGTCCAGGGAGGGAGATGGATAAAGCCCCTTAAGCTGCTTGAACTTGGCTTATGGTTATCTTGGAGATGTATCTTGGATGTATCTTGCCTTGGGATCACTAGAGAGAAGCACTGGGGAGCGATGCAGATGGTGGGAGTGGGACAGCTGGGGATGTCCTCAGTGCGTGCTGGTGGGCAGAGCCAGCCTGGAGGAGAAAGGCGCTGAAGGTCACCACGGCGGAAAGGAGCCAAATGGAAAGGGCAGATGAAAGCCAAGCAGGCTTGAATTTCAGCCTGGTCCCATCTCACATCTCCCAACCAGCCAGGCTCGGGAGCATCCGAATGCTCCGTCTGTTTGCTTTGGTTTGTGGAAGGTTTCAACCACAGTCCCGAAGGAGAGAAAAACAATTCCAGGTCGTTGACTTCCCAGCATCTCGAGTAGTTCCTGATCCGGAGTGAGGGTTTTGATGAGTCCACTAAAGGGCTGTAAATTAGGGCAGGGGGAACACCCACGCTCCCCTTGTGCCTGTTGCAAAGGGGTTGGTGGAGAAGATGTGGTAAATGGGTCGTGGTTTCCACCTCCAGTGTGGAACCATGGGAGCTGCACTCACACTTGGTGTGTCCCCACCACGGGGCTTCAATTTCCCAGTAGAATGCAGGGAGGGTCTGTGAGGTCCTGCTGGTTAATTAATCATAGAATCATAGAATCATAGAATCATTATGGTTGGAAGGGACCTCCAGGCTCATCAAGTCCAACCTTTATCCCATCATATTCCTAACCATTGGACCATCAGACCATGGCCTCAAGTGCCTCATCAACCCGTTTTTTGAACACCCCCAGGGACGGGGACTCCACCACCTCCCTGGGCAGCCCATTCCAGTGCCCAACCACCCTCTCAGGAAAGAACTTCTTCCTAATATCCAATAATCCATATTAATTATTTGGGAAAGGCAACTAGACCTCATCAACCCCCCCTGTGAAAACGTATCCAGGGCAGCCATGAGTTGGTTGGGCTTTGCTTTCATGACTTTGCTTCTGCTGGTGGGATCCCAAGCAAAAAACACCACAGGGTCTGCTGGGATGGACCCGGGAATGCTGAAAAATAGGACAGAAACCAGGATTAAAGCCCTTTATTCAGTGAGTCAATGTCCAACACGTGGTCCCCCTCTGCTGGCCCTGGGTGCTGCTCATCCCTCGGCTGCCTGTGACCTTCTCTGATGACAGCCCCCTCCTTCCCCTTGTTGGGCTTATCTAAATATCCCTGCCCAGCCTCAGCAGATACTGTTACGGGAGCATTTTGGGATGCTGACATCACACACACATGCCTGTAGATATTTGAGGGCACATGGCTGCTGGGATTGCAACACTGATCTGCCTGGGCTCCTCTCATATGCTGTCTTATCATAGAACCACGGAATCATTTTGGTTGGAAAAGATCTTTAATGTCATCCAGCCCAACCGTTAACCCAGCACTGCCAAGGCCACCACTGACCCATGGCCCTCAGCACCACATCTACACAGCTTTGAGATCCCTCCAGGGATGGGGACTCCATCACTGCCCTGGGCAGCCTGGGCCAGGCCCTGACAGCCCTTTGGGGAAGGAATTGTTCCTCAGATCCAATCTAAACCTCCCCTTGATGCAACTTGAGGCCATTTCCTCTTGTCCTATCACTTGTTCCTTGGGAGAAGAGACTGATTCCCATCTGGCTCCAACCTCCTCTGAGGGAGTTGTAGAGAGCCAGGAGGTCCCCCCTGAGTCTCCTCTTCTCCAGGCTGAACACCTCCAGCTCCCTCAGCCCTTCCCCATCAGCCCTGTGCTCCAGGCTCTTCCCCAGCTCTGTTGTCCTTCTCTGGACACCCCCAGCCCCTCGATGTCCTTCTTGTAGTGAGGGGCCCAGAACTGACCCCAGCACTTGAGGTGCAGCCTCCCCAGTGCCAAGTGTTCACCCACTACAGCTGATGGTACCTGTTTTCTGGGGAAAAAACCCACCCATGTCCCATAGGATGGACAGGTCCAAGGCCACACTGCAAAAAGAAAGATGGTCCAGCCGTGGCAACCAAGTTCATCCAGATCCAATGAGTGGTCCAGCATGGAGGAAGCTGGTCAGGGTGATGCCCTTGCTGTGCACAGTTGGAAAGAGGGCACCTAAAAAGCTGTTCATGGTCACCTGCCTTCAACACCAGAGAAAAAACCTCCTGCCATGACCCTGGGAAGGGCCTGGGGAGCTGATGAGCAGATGCAGGTGATCCTCACCAAAGCATCATGGGGGCTTTGCATCACCAAAGCATCATGGGGATATTTATAGATATCATAGAATGGTTTGGGTTGGAAGGAACCTTAAAGCTCATCCAGTGCCACCCCCTGCCATGGGCAGGGACACCTCCCACCACACCAGGTTGCTCCAAGCCCCATCCAACCTGGCCTTCAACACTGCCAGGGAGGGGCAGCCACAGCTTCTCTGGACAATCTGTTCCCTACTATAGAAGTGTCCATCCTTCTTGGCATCCTTGGGGACCGTTGTTGCTGTCTCCCTCCCCTCACCCTCGCCGGGGGCTCGATGTGTCCCTGGTGTTGGTGCTGCCCAGCCCGTAGGCAGAAGAAGGGGCAGCTGCCAGATTTGTGTCTTCACACGCCTTGCCCTGCTGTGTCCTCTCACTGCTGGCAGACACAGGGAGTTTTGTCCTAGGGATTCCGGGCAGAAGTAGGGGAAAAAAAAAGAAGAAAGAAAGGCTTTTGATTTTCCAGAAGGACGAGGAGAGAAAGGACAAAGCTGCCTTGTGAGTGGGTTTTGTCTCCGTGATTCCCCTGCTCAAGCCAACCACAGAGCCCTGTTTGCTCCTGCTCCTCAAGATGGAGATGTGCATCTCGGCACATCCATGGCCACAGGATGGCCCTGGGCAGCCCGTGCTTCCCTGAACACCAGAGGACATTCCCCACCTTGACTTATGGATGGGTTTCAAATGCTCTGTTGGGTTTTCTAGCAGGAGGCTGCGGGGAGGTGTGCTGGAAGATGGGGTGACCTTGCCTCCATCAGTGCTTCAGAGCTGGGTGCTGAGTTGTCTATATGGGTCAGAGTGCATGCAGATGAAAGGCATGGAGAAACCACATGCAAGGCTGAAGTCTCTGGAGCTCTCTAACCCTTCCCTGCACATTTTAGGGCATCTTGTGTGGCTTCTCTTGGTCACAGTGGTCTCTCCGACCCGTTTAATCAGCTGCCAGGTCTGTGGGCAACCTCTGTCTCTTTGGCTGCAGATCTGCAAAGCTTAGAGAGAAGGAAGAAGTTGGGGAGAAAAGCAGCTGGAAAGTGTTTTCCCATCTGCCCAAGCACTGTCAACCTCTCCATCTGCAGGGACAACCCTGTTGCTGAGGGCTTGAGGGAAGCAGGATGAAGGGTGCAGGAAAAGCAAACCCCTGGGGCCAGGACAAGGCAAGGTTGGTCCTGGATCTTCATGTTCATCACAGAGTGGTTCCTGCAGTTATATTTGGCTTTTTGCAGATGTTGCAGATCAGTCAGGGCGTGAGAGTGCGTGTGGTTTCTGCCCACGTCCTCGGGAAGCGTGAGCCTCAGCCACCACTGCTTGAGGTCTGCTCCAAGGGGAAGAGCAGCAAAATGGGGGAAACATCATCAGGGATCGTGTCTGTGCCACATCTGGACAGGTTGTTTGATCCAGTCCCTGGAGCAAGGATTGGAGTTATCCTCATGTGATGGGCTGGAGGCATCACTTCACCCCTTCTCCATCAGCTTTGAGTTGTCAAGGAGCTTTTTAATGCCGTAGTGCTTTGCTTTGGTGAGAGCTCATCCAGGTTGGCAGCTCCTAGGAGATCCTCATTGCCTGATCCTCATCCCTGAAGGATCTGAAGGGCAGGTGCAAGATAGCTCTGGGTCAAAACGGTGCTTGTTTGCAAGAAGGGGCATGCCCATGCTGTCCCACAGCGTGTTGGCACCAGGTTAGAGCTGAACCATTGAGCTGATATTGCTCTTTTCCACCTCAAACCATAGTGAGATTCGGGTCAGGGCACACCCCACATACTCATTCAAAGGGCACCTTTACTCTCCTGCTGGTCCTGGTCTCTGAGCTTCTGCTCGGGATTCATCTCCCCATAACCCCGTTTCCGTGGGCTTCCCATAAGCAGTGAGATCAAACCAGCTTTTGTTTTCCGGGAAGGGAGGCAAATGCAGTTTAATTTGATTCCTGGCTGATGGGCTTGCTGAGGGATCATGTGTCACTGGGTCGTGGGCTGTCCCCGACACACAAAAGGGCCCTTGTCCCTCCTGACACAGACAGTGCCAGACTCTGGGTGTCTGCTGAGACTCTTTCGAGTCCATTTTTCTCATCTCAAGTGGTCATTCCCACATGTAAACCAGCTTTGAGCAAGCACGGGCAGAATTTCAGGTGGTGCTGATGCTGGAGGGGCAGGACTCAAGGCCAAGAAGCAGGACCAGTGAGATGGACACCATCAGCCCAATACTAAACCCACCATCAACAACCAACCCAGGCAGAGCACCTGTGGTGGAGACCACAGTCCCTTTGGCAAGGTTTGATTGCAGAGGCCTCCAGATGCTGTGGTGATGTTTGTTCTGCCAGAAGGAGCTGAGGACCTCTGAAATCAGGGCCCTGCCAGCCCCAGGGATTGCTTGCTGAAGAGCACAGTTCCCTTTTCTTGCCCTTTCTGTGTGGGCTTTCGTAGGACCCACCTATCACGACCCTCAGCTGAGTCACTTCTCATGGGTGGTTAAGCACAGAATGGAACATCTTTCCCATCCTGAAGAGCAGGAGACCAAATTTCTGCATGAACCCGGTGGGAAGGGTGGACTGGGACATTGAACTGGGCTGCAGGAGATCTCAGTTGGGCTCCCAGGTGTGGCGTGGGATTTCTTGGTGGCTTTAGAACAGCTTGGTTCCTCCTCTGTGCTCCAGGTGCAAAATAAGGATAAATAAAACTCCCTTTATCTGCTTGACTGTAAGTCCTCCATGCTAGGGACGACCTCAGTTGTGTCAGCACCCAGCACAATGAGGCCATGGTCTTCATGGTCTTCTTCTCCCTGGTGCCCAGAGAGGTGGTGGAGTCACCGTCCCTGGGGGTGTTCAAAAAATGGGTTGATGAGGCACTTGAGGCCATGGTCTGATGGTCTAATGGTTAGGAATATGATGGGATAAAGGTTGGACTTGGTGACCCTGGAGGTCCCTTCCAACCATAATGATTCTATGATTCTATGATTCATGGGTATGTGATGTGCTAGCAGGAGGCATGCCCTGCCACCTCTCATGTCATTGTCACCTGCACTGAGATGGCACTGCCTGCTAGACACTGAGCTGTGCTTGCGGGTGGCTTTTGGGTAGACACAGCCAAGCGTTGGTGGGAATCCTGACAGGAGGATGTCAGGACCACGCAACATGTCACAACATTGTGGCACTGAGGTTTTCTCCTAACCTAACTCTTCCAGGGACTCCTTACATCTGTGTCATAGGACAGAATCATGGAATTGTTTTGGTTGGAAAAGACCTGTGAGATCAAGTCCAACCATTAACCCAGTACTGCCAAGGCCACCACTAACCATGGCCCTCAGCACCACCTCTACACGGCTTTGAGATCCCTCCAGGGATGGGGACTCCACCACTGCCCTGGGCAGCCTGGGCCAGGCCCTGACAGCCCTTTGGGGAAGGAATTGTTCCTCAGATCCAATCTAATCCTCCTCTGGGGCAACTTGAGGCCATTCCCTCTTGTCCTATCACTTGTTCCTTGGGAGAAGAGACCGACCCCCACCTCTGTCCAGCCTCCTCTCAGGGAGTTGCAGAGAGCGAGAAGGTCTCCCCTCAGCCTTCTTTTCTTCAGACTGAACACCCCCAGTTCCCTCAGCTGGTCCTCATATGCCCTGTGCTCCAGGCCCTTCCCCAGCTCCGTTGCCTCTGTGTCCTTACAGCCTCTTTGCTTTCCCCCCTAGGGTGATGGAGAACCTAACAACTCCTCCAGCCTGGACCAGAGTAATCAACAGCTCCTTGGACCCAGATGGTGCAGGAGACAACACCTACAAGTGCATATTCGATGAGGACTTCAAGTATGTCCTACTGCCTGTCTCCTATGGCATCGTGTGTGTGGTGGGGCTCTTTCTCAACCTGCTGGCCCTCTACGCCTTCATCTTCAGGATCAAGACCTGGAATGCCTCCACCACGTACATGTTCAACCTGGCCGTGTCCGACACGCTCTACGTGGTCTCTCTGCCCCTCCTGGTGTATTATTATGCCATGGGTGACAACTGGCCCTTCAGCGTGGGCTTGTGTAAGATAGTCCGCTTCTTGTTTTACACCAACCTCTACTGCAGCATCCTCTTCCTCCTCTGCATCAGCATCCATCGATTCCTGGGCATCTGCTTCCCTCTGAAGTCCCTGCAGTGGGGACACGTTCGCTACGCCCGGAGGATTTCGGTCGTTGTGTGGGTGGTGACCGTCGCGTGCCAGTCGCCCGTGCTCTTCTTCGTCACCACCAGCATGAAGCGTGACACCATCACCTGCCACGACACGTCCAGCAAGGACCTCTTTGGCCAGTTTGTCATTTACAGTTCAGTGATGCTGGTGCTGCTCTTCTGCATCCCTTTCCTCCTCATCATCATCTGCTACTGCCTGATGGCCCGGAGGCTGCTGCAGCCCACACGGGGCATCTCCAGGCTGTCCAGATCCAAAAAGAAGTCAGTCAAGATGATAATCATTGTCTTGGTGGTCTTCATCGTTTGTTTTCTTCCTTTCCACGTCACTCGTACCTTGTACTACTCCTTCAGGAGCTGGGACCTGAGCTGTCAGACCCTCAATGCTATCAATTTAGCCTACAAGGTGACTCGTCCCCTAGCGAGCACCAACAGCTGCTTGGATCCCATTTTGTATTTCTTAGCAGGACAACGATTTATGAGGTTTGCAGGCAACAAAGTGCCTTGGAAGCCTCAAAATGAAATGGCTCTGGGCATAGTGCCCAACAGCCACCTGGGAACCAGCAATGACACGGACACGTTGTCCAAGGAGGTGAAATCCTAGCTCTGCTCCGGCACGGCCGGCGCTGTCTCCACCACAGAAGGGTTGATCCCAGGTGTGATGGGAGGTCAGGATGCTTTGGGCTCTGAGGCTTTTGGTGTTTGGTGGCTTGCACCCACTTCAGCATGGCCCGTGTTACCCCTCTTGCTGTTCCAAACCTAGGAAGATGCCACTGTGGTGATACACACAACCCCCTGATCTCAGCCTCTTCGTCCAAGCCTGCCTCTCCATTCAACACTGAATGGCATCGTGGCACCAGTGAGGTGGAGTCACCTCTATCGTGGTGGCCAAATCTGCTAAAAAAAAATAAATATTATGCCCTGAACACCTTAGTTCATTTTCTAAAGCAGAAACGTTGCGTGCAAAAGGTCCCCCTGAAGAAATCCATCTGCCTTTCTCCAGATTCCCTGGCACAGAGGCAGCAAGAGCTTCTCTGTGCCTTGGCAAGGGAGGAAGGGCTTTTTTTTGGTCAATGAGGGGAGTCAGCTGTGGTTCTGCCAAACAGGTCGATGAAGATGTCAAGTGCAAATACCATCTGCAGTGGGAAAGGATCTCCCATAGCTTTGTGTGCCTGAAGAAAGGATCTCCCAGCTTCAAGCCCCGGCATCTGCTGGCAGAGCCGGGAGAAGACTCCAGCTTCTGTCCAAGGGCTGGCTTCCTGTTAAAAAGGATGCTGGTGGACCTTCCATCCCACTGGAGTTTACTGCTACCATCCCACTGGAGTTTACTGCTTCCCTGTAGGTTTCTCCAGTGTTGTCAACGTCTTTCAGAAGACCCATTAGTGCTTCCTAACAGCAACGTTCAATCTTGAAAAGCTTTTAAGAACCCATTGCTTTCTTTCAGCTGCTGACTTTAATAATCATCTCCAGCTCATTAAAACTTAGGGTCAGCTCTTCATGTCTTGTTTTTAACCCCCTTTACCAGTGACTCAAGTTTCCAGCAAAGAAGTGAAGACCGTTGCACCTTCCCTTGGCTCTGTGCTGCCACATCCTCGTTGCTGCTTGGAGTTGGGACCTATAGCAGCTTGCTGTGACCCAAAATGCTGCCCAGATGTTGCTGCTGGTTTTCTCATATTCCCAGTAATCCCAGTGCTCCACTGAAGCCAGTCAGCAAATCACTTACTGACAGTTTGGACATTCCCTGGGAAATTTTGCAGCTTTAAACCCTGGGTTGAAGAGCTGCACCAATAAACATGGAGCTAAGCTTAACCCCAGTCCTGTCTGGATTTGGCCTCGCATCCCCCAGGACACTTCAAAGCAAACTGGAGAAAATATCCACAAAACACTTCACCGGAAGGTCCACTTGGTCTTTTGCTCTATAATTGTTGGGTTAGAGAGCCAAGAGCCCAGGTCCATGGTTTCCTTGACCAACTTTGCCACAAGGATGCTGATTCCTCACCCCAAAAATGAAAATTGCTTGTGCTGCAGCACTGGAGGAGTCATATTTTGCAAAAGCAGCCCTGGGTCTATTTTAGGATCAGGCAAACACATTTGATCCTGGTTTAGACCAATTCCTCAGACCTCTTAGCTTCTCCCATCCCTCCTTCCTATGAAGTGGCTTGGTGGAGATAAAGACATGCCACGACGTAACCAGCCAAGTTCAGCCAAGGGCAACCAGGACTGTTCAGGGTCAACCGGGAAGTTCTTGTGGTCCTGGTGCAGTGGAACCATGCTCCCATGGAGGGCTGTTGTCCCAGCCAACAATGTCACAACCACAGGAGGCAAAGGAGGGGACTGTCTCAGCTCTGAGCACCGTCAGCACAGAAAAACAGGACATTTGTAAGGTGCTTCATCTCACGCTTGAGTGAGCTCTTAGGGTAGGGTTGGGTTAAGATAGAACTTCCATCATGGGCAGCACCTTTTTTCCCTCGTGCCTGTGAAGGGAGCTTGGCTTTATGGGGAGGGTCAGAACATAGCCACCAGGGCGAGACAAATAATTGGGAGAAATTAATTCAACCGAAGCGCTGAACGGGGACAAACATCACTCCAGGCCAGGTCTTGCCTGGTCTCCTGCATTGGCCAAAAAGCAGCGTGAACACCAAGTTACGTGCTCTGAATAATTCAACAAAAAAAGGTGCTCAAAGTTCACTCCTGCAGTCCTGCTCGGTGATCCCACCTTTCTCCAAGCTGGCTTCAAACCACTGCCTTGGGCAACGCTGCCAATCCCACCAAGGAGGTCCCTCTGTGATCCTGGTCCTGCAGAAGATAGCGGCACTGTTGGCATGGAAAGCAGTTGGAGAGGTACCAACTGGAAATTTATACATAGAATTATTATTTTTTTTTGTTTGTAAAAGCACTAACTTATACTAAAAAAAAAAGTGGGTTTTGTGACAACGACTGTACATTTTTATTTTTGTAACATGGTGACACCTCAGATTTCTTATAGTAAATAAATTTATTTCTACTATGAGATTTCTTCTGCCATCTCCTCCACTGTGTACAAAGAAGAGGGGATACTGGGGACAGAAACTGGTTTGTTTGGTGTCATAGACATGTTTCAAGCTCCAGATACAGCTGTCCACACATGGCCTCCACAGTAGATCCCTCCAGCATCTGAACTCCTTTAAGAGTCCATGGAAGAGCTGGTCGCCCCAAGAGACAGTTCTTCTCATCCTTGGCAAGGTGATTTGGAGATGAGATGGAGAGGGCTGCTGGAGCACCCCAAAACCCAGCAGCTCACTGGGGAGGGTTTCACTTTATCTTGATGCTGTCCCCACTTTTCCAGAAAGCCCAGTAACACCAGTACTCATTCCACATCCTTGCTTCTCAGGGACAGGAAGACCCAGAGGAGCAACTCAACTGTCTCAGGTAAAAAAATGCTGTGGAGACAGATTGGAGCATCCTAGTATATCCAAGGATGACTCCTTATAGCTGGTGAAAGTGAACCTCTGGACCTCAAAAGCCACCAAGGAGGTCTTCAGATCTCCCTCTAACCCATCCCTGGTGGGGCCATACAGCTCCATATGGTTGTGCCCATCAGCATTGCACTGCAGACCCTTACAGCACTGCCCCATAACTGCAGTGGGCTGACCTGAAACCTCTGATTTACCCCTTGAAGGTCTGGCAAAGATTCAAGCCAAGTAGAAGATGTCCCACAAGAGATCACTGCTCCTGGAATCCAACAGCCATGTGAAATATCTGTGAATCTCAACCTCCACCTAATGTGTCTCTAATTAAATTCTTGCAGAAGGCTGATGCCACCCATTCAGGGGCCAAAAACCCTGGTAGTGTGACAGGTTAGCTAGCTGAACTTCTTGGTTGTATCTCCATGGGCTTGGTGTGTAGCTTCTCACAGGCCACTCCTGTTGAAGACCAGAAAAAGTTGCTAGATTAATTAATGAATGAATCTCTAAGTAATTAATCTCTCATCCCATAGACCTCATTTTTTTCTGCTTCACCCATCAATTCACAGAGCCACCAAACCAAGAGGTTTTAACTCCATGTGTTGGAGTGAAACCTCTTGTTCTCACCTTCTCTACCGGGAGAAGGTTCCCCAAACCTAACCACAGTCCCCATGAAGAAGTACATCTTTTGTTTCCCATTGCAATTAATCTGTCTCTTGCTCCCCAGCCTGGCTTTTGCAGTGCCTTTCTGCCAACGTAACGAGTCCTTCAGGACACGTTCATCTTGGTTGATGAATTTATTCCAAAATGTTGTGCTGAAATCCACCTGGCAGTAATCGGAGCAGCTCTAATTCCATCGTTCTCATCCTGAGGCTGATTTCTCCAGCCTTCAAATTAGTTTTGTGCCTTTTTTGCTGATCTCCCAGCAACGTCTTTAAGATGCAGACATGGTAAATGCCTACTGCCCTGCAGTGTGGGATGGAGAAGCACTTCATGTCATGGTCTAATGGTCTAATGGTTAGGAATATGGTGGGCTAAAGGTTGGACTTGGTGACCCTAGAGGTCCCTTCCAACCATAATGATTCGATGATTCTATTCTATGATTCTCTACACCATGGGTGAAAGCTCTGCTTTGGTTTCTCTTTTAAAAACCTTTACAGCCCTTATAGTTGCCAAAACATGAAGACTCAGAAGCAAAAAGCCAAAGAAATAGCTGCAGCCCCTAAAACTGCTAAATTAGTCATCCCAAAATACACTCTCTGCAAACCCCCTCTCAATTTTCAGACCAGGTTTTGGGGTCCCAAGCTGGGGTGAAGGCCATGTGGACAAAGCTGGCATGTGAGTAGAGTTTTATGGCATCACACCCAAGCTTCTCCTGCAATGACATCTCTGTACTTTGGGTGAGTCACTCAAACCCAAGAATGAGAATTAAGCAAGGATAATACCCGTGGACAGGGAACACAGAGTTCATGCAATTACTTCAAAGAAACAAAACCCAAAAGAAACCCCCAAACCACTTTTTCCAAACATCTCTTAGGAGTGGGAGCAGAAAGAGAAAGTTTACAGCACTGAGGGTTTCCTGCCAAGCAAACGGATCTGCCACGTGGCCCGGAGGGCTGCACGCTTCTGCTAGACCTTCCCAGCATCCCAGTACAGGGCTTCTCCTTCCTGATTGTGCCTTTCTAGGAAGCAGACCCCTCCTCTGGCAGAGGCAGGCAGCGAGCCATGTTGTTACTGGAAATCACTTGGCACGTCTACTTTTTTGATTGGTGAGTCCTGGCTTCATTTTTCTTCTGGTTTTCCTCCTTGGGGTTTGGTTTTCTAAGGACCAAGTGTGTCTGCCTGCCCCTCCACGTCATTTCTGATCTAGTTGACCAACTCAAGAGAGGGACAAAGTCTCTGCCATGTTGAGCTGCTCCGAGTTTCATAGAAAACAGCTTGAGATGCAAAGAAGAAAGAGCTAAAGGAGCCCTCACCCAGCAGCTCAACCTTTATATTAGACACCAGAGAATCCACACCCCCCACTACAGCCCATGGGGTCCATCAATTCACCATCAATGATGAATGAGGAAAGGTCCCTCAAAATCATCCAGGAGACCGGTGTTGGGTTCAAACAAAGGGAAGGGATTCCCAAATCCCACAGACTCATGGTGTTATTGCAGAAATCCCCCCAAATGGATGAGCCCAGGCAGCATTTTCTTGGGAAGAAACCAAACTGCTGGGTGTTTGAACTAATGCACCAATGACTGAGATTTATGAGGAGTTTATTTTCAGGCTTCCATGGGTTTAATACCAATATTTGCAGACTCTTTGGCAAATAAATGCTCCAGAAAGCCTGAGAGTTTACAATACCCATTTCTTTTTCTGCTTTCTCCCCAAATACCTGAGATTTTAAGCACTGGCTAAACACCTTGGGGTGTGTTTTGGGGAGCAGCTGGACAGTCACACTGGGAATTCACACATGTGTGTGCACATACATGTAGATAAGCACATGCCTGCACACAGAGCATCTTTCCCACACTATAGGGTTTGATCCCTGCCTGGTGCCTGGGGCACGAGAAAGTGTGCAAAACAGCCCTCTTGTACCCCAAAACCTCCTAATTTATGCAAAAACAAAACTTCCCATCCTCCCAGCGAGCTGAAAGCTGCCTGGCTGTGACTTATCACCCATGACATGAGCTGCAAGGTCTCAGCTCGGTGATGGAGGCTCTCACCTTTGCAGCAAAGGATGTCCTGAAGCAGCCCCCCTCCCTCCAGAAAAACCAAACCCAAACCATCTTGGCTGGGTGGGTTTTGCAGCCCCATTTGATGCTACTGGTGGTAGAGCAGGAGATGCCACACCAGATCCTACAGCTCTGCTTACAGCATGTGCTGAGAAAAGACATCGTGTCCCAACCCCATTTTCACACACACCGAAATTCTGGATGAGCCCTGAGATGCCCTCAAACCACCAAGCTCCCAGCCTTGAACTTGAACCGGTTTGAGGGAACTGGGGTTATTGAGCCTGGAGAAGAGGAGACTGAGAGGAGACCTCATTGCCCTCTACAACTGCCTAAAGGGAGGTTGTAGTGAGGCTGGTGTTGGTCTCCTCCCGAATTGCTGATGACAGGACGAGAGGAAATGGCCTCAAGTTGCATCAGGGGAAGTTTAGGTTGGAGATTAGGAAGAAGTTCTTTCCTGAGAGGGTGGTTGGGCACTGGAATGGGCTGCCCAGGGAGGTGGTGGAGTCCCTGTCCCTGGGGGTGTTCAAAAAACAGGTGGATGAGGCACTTGAGGCCATGGTCTGATGGTCTAATGGTCAGGAATATGATGGGATAAAGGTTGGACTTGATGACCCTGGAGGTCCCTTCCAACCATAATGATTCTATGATACTATGATTCTATGAACTTGAAAAGAAAGAGAGGGGGGTTTCCATCTGAGATCCCAACATCTGGGATGACCAGGAGGAGACCATGGAAGATGGTGGAAGATGCACAGAAGACTGTGGTTCCCCTAGAGCAGTCAACATCCAGCACTGATTTTTAATAGGGAACCCATTTAGCTGAACAGGCTGAACCCTGTGGCAGCAGAGTCCTCTGCTGGTGCTAAGGGGATGTGGCAACAAGGAGCAAGGGGTCCTCATGTACACCCTGAGGCAAAATGGGGTCTTCCATAGGAGTGCTAACGATGCCCTAGAAACATCCTGGGCTCACACCAAGGGATGGGAGAAGAGTCCTGGGTTAGTAGTGGGAACATCAGGGTACCAGCAGTGAGCCCATCTTCATGGTGGGATGTCCACCCTGGCATGGATGGCCATTCCAAGCAGGGCCCTGTTTTTAATCCATGAGACTTTCCAGGGGATGGAGATGTTTTATATTCCACAGCATGCGAGACAGGGGGGATTCAGCCTCTCCTTCCATGACCTGTTTTAACGGCAAAGAAAAGAACCTGGTCACCATCAGCCTTTCCTCCAGCATCCCATATGCTGCTCCAGCTCCATCCCTATCTGGCACATGGAAGCCTGATGCTCGTTTAACATCCTTTCATCTTTTTCTCATCAAAATTGGGCAAGAAGGTTGGAAACCTGCTGGCCACCATTGGGAAAGGAGGCCAAGTGCAAGGTCAAGTGCATGGATGGAGGTGGAGGCCATTTGAGACCTTGGGAAGGACTTTGGTACATGTCCTTCATGATGGGGATTTGCCACCATCTCTGCATTTGGAAAGGGGTTTATTTTGGAAGGATGTCATTGATCAGTCATTCACTTGGACCGTGAACCTCTCTGCACAACCTCATCCATGGCCAGACTGCTGGACCAGCCGTCCTGCTCCTCTGGGCCCTCCTCCAATGCCATTAGTGGAGCTGTGAGCCCAGCACCAGGATGTGGGATGGAAGCCAATCACTGGCAGGTGCCTGCAACCCTCCTCCACTAGGATGCAAGAGAATGCATCTTAAGACCTTTCTGAGGTGAAGCAGCTCCACCACCCCCAGCCATACGCAGTTCTTCTGCTCCTGCTTTGTGGCCAAGTGCATTTTGCAGCCTGGCAGCAGGACAAGGTGCTACGTGGGTGCCAGCACAGCCTGTTTGCAAACAGGGTGCGGGTGCAATGCCCCAGCACAGAGGCTGTTCCTCATGGCCTGTTGAGCGTGTCCATCTAGTCCCAGATGAACAAACAGGCCTGAGAACCTGGGGATGGGATTGCAAAGAAGGTCATGAACTCCTGGCCACCTCTTTGGTGTGATCCTGTCACTGCACATTGTGATTTGCAGGGTCAGGTAGAAATGCTGCAAGAGGGAGAAGGCACTCAGAGGGTGACCACGTTTGGCTAGCAGAGCTTCTGGTCCTCCTTGGGCAGAGGATTTGATGATCTCAGCCTTCTTGCTAGGAGAAAGGGACATTGCTGTGGCTTTCAGGGAGCTGTTGGACACCCCAGGGCCTGCTACATGTCCTTGTCACCCTGTGCAAGACCCATGATAGAATCATTGTGGTTGGAAGGGACCTCCAGGGTCATCAAGTCCAACCTTTATCCCATCATATTCCTAACCATTAGACCATTCAAGGTCACAAGGAGAGGATGCATTTTCTATAGTACAGGTCCCCAGGGGTACGTATCCCACCTGAACGGACCTCCAAGCATCTGTGGAAGGCACAGGAGATGAGCAGCCCCGCTGCCAGCTCTATGAGAAACCAGAGGACCTACTCTGACAGAACCACTTGTGTTGGTGGGATCTCCGTTGGTGGGATCTCCATTGGTGTAGCTGTCTGGAGCTCAACAGGATAGGATCAGACAGGATCTAGGAAAGAGATCCATGGAGGTCTTTGGTCCAAGCCCCTGTCAGAACAGGGCAGGGGCCAAAATCAGAGCATCCTAGACATGACTCAACACACCCAAGAGCTGCATCTCAAGGAATCCATGGGCACATGACCCAGAAATGCCTTCTTCTCTCCACTGGCTATCAAGAAAGCTTAGCTGGCTAGCTGGGAGCTTCTAAATGACACAAATCGCCCCTGAAGAGCTTCTGCAGCACCACCAGGGTCCTGTGCTCATCAGGATGTCAATATTCCCATGTCTCCTCCAGCATCCTCCCAGGATTAGCTCGCAAGGCTGAGATTTAAAAATAACCCAATGAGGACAGTGGGTGGGTGGGCGTTGCTGTCACCACTAAAACCAGCTTCTCCAGACCCAATGTCAGCTGTGAGCCCAGTCCAGCACACCACGGCTGAGTGAAGGCAGCCAAAAAAACCACAGAGGGTTTGCCAAGGAAATATGAAAAGCCCTGGAGCAGCTCCCTGCTGATGCCTCCCCATCTGCTCTTCGTTAGGTAAATGAGCTGTGGGCTCCTGGCTGGGTGGTCCAGGCTCAGGGACCTCTCTGTGGTCGGCTCCTGGAGTGATGTGTCAGGGTGGGAAGCAACGACAGTGCTGGGGGCAGGGTGAAGATTGGAGTATTGATGGCCTGGATGGTGCAGTATCCATACGGATGATGCCTCCAGCCAGGGTTGTGGGCAGTGGCGAGCGCCCATGTCCCTGGTTCCATCTGGTGATTAATACCCCGCTGGCCTGAGCCTCATCCAGACTTTCTGGGATAATTTCCTAGAAATTCATCATCCCTTCCTAGGCAATACTTCCCAGATGTTGCAACCCATCTGGTTGGTGATGCAGGGCTCTCCTCTCCGCAGCACGAAGCCTGGAGGGAGAGCAGCACTTTGCAACCACCCCTTGTAGCATCAAAATCCCCCTCATCTCCAAAATAGTCCCTTTTTTCATCCCAATTAGTAAAGGACTCCTGAGTTGTTGTAACTCCTCAAGCATCTCCAGAAGGCAGCTGGGTTGAAACGTGATGTGAAAATTAATTTGTAGCAGCTGTTCTTCCTCCTGGTTGCCCGTAGATGGAGGAAGAGAGCTTCAACCCTTTGGGTTCCTCCTTCAGTTATCTGGTTGATGAGGGTGCGTGGTGTTTTGGGGTTCTCCTCCTCCTTGTTTTGGCCCATCAGAGGCCTGGTTTGGGGGATTTAATGTCTGTCCTCCACAAGAGCCTGCAATCCAATTAATCCACAAGGAACAAATGTTCCCTCCAGGAGCCCACATACCCTCTTGAGAAACTCAAGATGCCTCATGAAACATAGCCCTGGGGTAATCGATGATGCTGTGATAAGCAAAAATGGCTCCAGACTACAACTGTGCTGGGCCATGAGACAGTCCAGGACCCATCTTCTGGGCACACATTCCATAGGGTTACTCCCTCACCACCTCAACCACCTCCAGCCCACTGGCTGGAGTTGCTTTGAAGGAGCCCAGGCCCAAAACATGTCCCCAGCCTGTGTAGTCACCTCCAACTGACCACTGGGCATCCCACAAAGGAACTGTTTTGAAGAAGCCCAGGTCCAAACTGTGCTCCTAACTTGAGTGGCTACCTTCAACACTCCAGTGGGCATCCCAAAACGGATTTCTTTGAAGGAGCCCAGGTCCAAACCATGCTAGCAATGGTGCAATGTTTAACCTGGACATTCACAGCCCAGAGGCATGGATCCAGCCAACGATGTCCAAGGAGACTGAGTCATGCCAGGTGAGCACCACAGACAACCAGGGGTTGATGGAGAGAAAGATTTCCCCCAGAGAGTTGTGCTGCTGCTCAAAGACTATGTTAGTTGAGGATAGTGATCATTTGGGGGAGGGAAATTGAACTTCTAGAAAGCCTCATAATTTGGGGAGATTTTTATTCTATTCTTCCAAAATGAATGGGTTTGTTTGGGCAGTATTCTCCTTTTTACAAAACACTTGACTTTTCACTCAAAAAAAGACATTTTTCAACAAAGAAATGGCTCGCCTCATTTTTTAAGCCAGCAAACTGAAATAATCAAGGGTTAAGAAAAAAAAACAACAAAGCAAAACCAACTGAAAGTATTCACTTTGACCTCCCTTTGACCGGGACCGTGTTTTCCTCCCAAATTTTGGTTCAACCACCCAGTCAAAAAACGCCTCCTGTCCCAGCCTCGCCGCTCGGGCCGGCTTTGTGGGCTTGGTCCAGTCGGGAGTTAATGGGATTATTGTGAAACTGGTGGCCTCTCGCTTGACGTGGACCCTGTGTGGGAGGAGGGAATCAGTTAGAAGACCGTAAGAAACCCGATTCAGTAGGAAAAGAGCAAGAGAAAGACTTTGTTGCTTCATTACCCCCGCAGACAAAGCGTTCACAAAAGCAGGGGAAGATCAAGCGATTCTCTTCCAGTAAGAGCAAATGTTTACCCTGCACGATGCAAACTGACCCCCAGGTAATCTCAGGTTTAACGACGTGGTTTAATACCTCTGAAAAGGGCCTCTTTTGTATTTCTCAGGTTGTCATCCGGAGATGTCCCACCCGCTGGGGGATTTCCTACAGGTGCCTGAAGATATCCTGGTAACAGCAGTGACGCTTTTTGAACGTGTTGTGAAACTTGTGTTCTGTATAAATATACATATACACATTATTTTTTTTAAAAACCCATTTAGTGCATTTTTAATTATAATATT